>PVHX01019706.1:0-14847 GCA_004024805.1 Geosciurus inauris
TGGCTTGTTTCTTCTGAGGGCAGAGCTCCGGTAACCTGGGCTTGTTACCTCCTGTACACCTGGCCGGAAGCAGAAGGGCATTTTCCCTGTCATGTATTTATGGTGAGAACCTGGGGGAGATCCTGGTGGGACACCCGATGACTGAGGTTTCCCTGCAATTTTCCCTCTCTCAGACCTGCCCACCCTGAGCCTTCAGCAATTCATTGCTCCTCCCCAGTACTGGTTCCCATGCAGGGTTCCACTCTTGGGCTTCCACTCAGGTAAGTTATGATTCACATCCATTGGGGTATCTGTCCACTTTTCAGGCCAGCAGTTTGCCCTGGGACCTCACCCCTCTGAGCATCTAAGAAGAGTTACTGATTTTTCAGTTGGTTTAGCCTTCTGCTTGTTAGTGCAAGGTGGTAACTTCCCAGGTACTTATCTGCTGGATTGGAAGCCAGAACTTCTAGCGGCCTGATAATTGGGGGGGAGGGGCAGGTTGGTTGTTTTTAGTGCTATGGATCAAGACTGGGGCTTTGTGCATGCTAGCATGCACTCTGCCACTAATCCACACCTCCAGCCCCCATTCAGCCTGTTTTTAGGTAGTTAGTCTCCTGTACCTGAATTTGGAGGTTTGTGGGGATCGGTGAGGTATAGCTGGATTTCCCCCTCTTATTGTTATTGTCTTTCTTTGGTTCCTCATGGAAGTGGGAATATTTAATCCAACTCACCATATAATGCTCCTGCTACACTAGAACGTAGATTTTTCAGTGCTAATACGTGAGTACTCCTTATATGAATGAAATGTTTGGCATCAGAAGTATTTCAGGTTTTGGATTGGGGGTGTTTGCGTGTGTGTGTGTGTGTGTGTGTGTTTGTGTGTGTGTATTGGGGATGGGACTTGGGTCTATACATGAAACTAATTTCTGATTCATGCACAACATATTACCATTTTTACATCATGGTATAATTTTACATAATGTGTTTTTTGGTACCAGGGATTGAACCCAAAGGCATTTAACCACTGAGCCACATCCCTTTGTATATTTTATTTTTTAAATATTTTTTTTAGTTGTAGAGGGACACAAATATCTTTATTTATTTATTTTTTTTGTGGTGCTGAGGATCAAACCCAGTGCCTCACGCATGCAAGGCAAGCACTCTACCACTGAGCTACAATCCCAGCCCAGTATATTTTATGTTTGAGACAGGTTCTCACTAAATTACATAGGGCCTCACCAAGTTGCTGAGGCTGGTCTTGAATTTGTGATCCTCCTGCCTTAGCCTCCTGAGTTGCTGGGCTTACAGACGTGCCCCACCATGTTTACATAATGTCTTTTTTTTTTTAATACTTTTTTAGATATTGATGGATCTTTATTTTATTCATTTATTATTTATACGTGGTGCTGAGGATCGAACCCAGTGCCTCACGCATGCTAGGCAAGCGCTCTACCACTGTGCTACAGCCCCAGCCCCTACATAATGTCTTTTTAATAATTTTGGGTATGAAACAATGTGTATGTTGGAATCCTCAGGAAGCAAAGGTGTTGCTGTCTGAGCCACTCATGTGGACAATCCATGTGTGCCTGGCGTCACCATCATCCCTGACTTCAAATGTATGTTCTACTGATAAGCAATCATTTTCTTAACACTTATTCACACATAAGTACTTAATGGTAAATAGTTAACAGGTATGGAATTTTCCACTCATGATTTTAGAGCATTTCAATTTTTTGGATTAGTTATGCTCAACTAGGGTATGCCAGAAACTGCTCTAGACACTGGGGTGCAGCATGCCTCCCCTGTGGTGTTTGCCTGCCTGGAGAGGATCCATTTATCTTTTAAATGCCAACTTCAAATGCTCCCTGCTTTTGTGAAGCTCAGCTTGTGGCATATTTTAGGGAGGTCACTGAGACATCTTGGGGTTCCACAGTCCTTGGTTTTGAATGAGAACAAGATGTGTACAAGTTAGGGCAGATACCAGGGATCTCTCCAGATCTCATGTTTACATTTCATATTGTTACCCTCTACCATGGAGAGCTGCCAGGAGTTGGTGCTTTGACTACAGAGACAATATTTTCTTATAATCTGCAGCCTTGAGCTGATAAAGGGAGGGCATTCCTTCCATGGCAGCCTCAAAAGCAGAGGATGATGCAATCTCGCTTTTGAAGACACATTAAGAGATAAACGAAAGATTTCTTGCCACGTTCTGTGGTCTCCAATATTAATATCTCTGTATACATACCCTGCAGACTTGCTTTTCCTCCATCCATCAGAAAATTCTTTGTTCCTAATAATAACAAAGCCTGGACTTAATTCAGCCTACCAACCAGCAGCCAAAACAGACACTCCCCTGCTTAACCTATTTGTATCAACATTCCTTTGTGTTTCCAAACAAAGAATACTATAAGGTTATGAAAGCTATCAGAGCCATAAGTGACTCTTTTTGTTTCTGTTTTTGTTTTAGTCAAAGAGGTTGGACTAAGTGGGCGCTGTTGTCACTGGGCTCCAAAGGACTGTGATTCTGTGTTGCTATGGGGATGAGATTATGTGATTCACACGCACAGCATGTTCTGTTGCTAAGGTAATTACAGGCATCTTCACCTTCTCTATCAGGGTTGTCACTGATTTTAGCCATAGAGAAACTGAGCTTGAGGTTGAGGGAACAAGAGAGAGAAGGAAAAATATCTTTGTGGAGAGTTTAGAAGTGAAAAAGTCCACTTGCATTTTGTCCCTGGGTGAACTCATGGTGACAGCCAGCAAAATGCATGGCACAGTTACTAGCAATCTTCAGGCAACTGGCTCCAGGGCGGGAGCCAGTGACTGCCATTTCTTGGGGGCCTGGTGGTATGATGGATACGTGGTTTGCTCAGAGCCACTGGCAAGCAGAGTCCCAGAAGGCTTAGGCGTTTCAGAAGGTGTCGGAACTTTTCACACTTGTAATCAAGGGGGGATGGGGAGGTAGTAAAGGAGACATGAAGGAACTTTCTGAAATGATGGACAAGTCTACATCCTGACTGGGCTTTAGTTACATGGATGCATGTTTTTGTCACAACCCATCAGACCACATGCTCATCTGTGCATCCACATGAAATGTAAATTTATCCATTATAATCGTTGTCACTCTGAACAGGAAGAAAACAGCCCTGAAGAACCACAGAACAGCCCTAGAATGTTTCTAAAAGTTTAAAAAAGGGCTGGGGCTATGGCTCAGCGGTTGAGCGTTTGCCTCGCATGCGTGAGGCACTAGGTTCGATCCTCAGCACCACATAAAATAAATAAAGATATTGTGTTCATCTACAACTAAACAAAACATTAAAAAAAAAAAGTTTAAAAAAATGTGGCAAAGAGCTAGTTTAGCATTGGCTGCAGTGTCTTGTCTGCTTTCTCAAGTTAGGGCATGGAGTTTGAGCTTGTGTTTCTGGGGACCATCCTACTCTAGCCTCTGAAGGCAAGAATGTCATCCTCAATCTAGGACATCTGAGTGTCCTCAGAGTTTCTTATCATTCTTATTTGTCCTTCTCCCAGACTGAGATAAGGTAGGCAGAGGGCATAGTGTACAAATAGATTTCTATCCCCATCTGGTCACAAACCTACAGAATAAGCTAAACTCTCTGGCCTACAGTTTCCCCAGGTACAAAATGAGATTAGAAGCTCTTGGGTCTGCTCTGAGGGGACAGCGTGTATGGAGGTGTGATATACAAAGGAGAGAGAGGTGCTCTGCAGAGGAGGAGACTGGAGCTACCTATGAGGTAAGAACTTGGTGGAATGCAGCCTGGGTTTCCATGGCTTCTATTTTTGGGGAAATCAAGACATGAATCAGGTTAGGGAATATTTCAGAACAAGGTGATCAAGTCAAGTTCCAGCTGCCACTTCCTATCTGAAAGATTGGAACAAGTTGTCTCTTTGAGTTTCTCTTACATCTCAAGATACTGCGCACTTAGGCTCTCTGAACCTTAGTTTATGCCTTTGTAAGATAAGGTTAACATTATAATAACTATTCCACTGATGAAATAATTTATTTGGATCATATATGTGACAGTACTTAGCACATAGTAAGTGCTTAGTAAATTCTTATTCTCCTATTCCTTCTCATATTTTGTCTTTGATTTTACATTTTTTGTTGTTGTTGTTATGCCCATAAAACCAGCTCTCTTTTCTCCTTTTGCTCATTCTTCTGTACTTCCTTCACAGACTTATTCAGTTTAAAGTGGGATTTGTTAGGAGTCTTATTGTTCATTTTATAAAACCTTGGCCTAGATTATAGGCCTATCTAAAGAAGGTGAAAACGCACAGGGAGAGAAGGGAAGTGGAGATGCCAGTTTAAATGGGAGACCTACTTCAGTGAACAGCCATCATCCTTTCTCTGTTTGAAATGAAAGTGGATTTTGGTGAGCAGAGATGAGGTAATGGGTCAGGGACATTGGATTTTTCAGAGGAAACAATTGTGTACCCTCCACTCCACAGGGAAAAACAAAGGAAGATTTAGGAGGCCTTAGGAACATTCCAGATCCCCCAGGTTGGAGAAGGTGACGGAGCAGGTAGAGGAAGTCGATGAGACAGACTAACAGGAGGACAAGGGCCAGGGGCATTGGTCTGCCCTCTTGGAGCTGGTACCGTCAAAGGTCAAGGGCTGGGTCTTATTCTGAATATAACTTTAAGGGTCTTCCGAGGACGTAGTCCCTGATAAAATCCAAGTATTCCTCTATTTTTGTCCCAGCAGAGACCTAGAAGCAGAGCATGGCTCAGAAGACACAGTATGTTTGGGGATATGGTTCAGTGGGAGAGCATGTGCTTAGCACAGACAAGGCCCTGGGTTTCATTGAGAGAGGGTGGGGGGAGAGACACAAAAGAAAGCATATGAATTGGAAAAGGAGCGATATTAGTTGTATATCTAGATAACATAATACATGTGAAGCTAATGATTATTCTGTTCCTTAATTCTCTTTTAATGAAGAAATCTGTTTTCTCTTTCCTCCCTTGATCTCTGCTTTTATTTGTTGGAGAAACTGCTTAATTTCCCACAGCTTGGATTTTGCACAGGTCTCATTGTGGGGTCATTTGATGTGTATTTCTGGTGCTCTTTGTATTTACTGTAATTTAGGAATCTCATCCAGAGACTTCATCAGACTTTTTTTTTTTTAAATTTTTTTTTAGTTGTAGATGGACACAATATCTTTATTTATTTATTTTTATGTGGTGCTGAGGATTGAACCCAGTGCCTCATGCATGCAAGGCAAGCACTTTACCACTGAGCCACAATCCCAGCCCCATCAGACTTGTTTTTTCAAGGTGGCTTGTAGGTAATGTCATTTATAGCCTTACAGATGGACAGAATGTCTGGTTTTCTTATTAGAAAGATGTCCGCAGTCATTGATCATTGCCTAATGATTCACTAAGAATTGCAAATGATAAATATTCTATTTATAGCATCTTTAATTTATTGGTTCCCCCTTATTGGTTATTTGGTTACTTGGAAGTATCATTTATCTCATTATTAGAAGAGCTAAGTGTTTTTTTCCCCTTTTATATACTGGTTTTCAAAATAATATATACCTGATCTCCTAGTGTCATATTTTTTTCTGTATGCTGTTACATGTTTGGGTTCCTCTCATTTTATCTTTCTTAAATTGAATGAGAGTGAGCAACTTTTCATACATTTAAGGAAATTTGCTTTTTTTTTTTTTTTAAATGAACTCTGTTCATATCTAGGGCCCATTTTTCTACAAGGTACTCATCTTCTCTAATGTTAGGAGGTCTTTATATATTAGGCATTGTTACCCTTTGTCTATGACATATATCACAAAGATTTTCCCCAATAAATCATTTGCCTTTTTACTCTGGTCTTGGTATCTTATCCTATGTAAATGTTTTGTTTTCCACTTTTATGGAGTCAAATTTATTAATCTTCCCCCTATTGTGTGTGAATTCTGAGTCATCATTAAGAAAACTTTTCCCCACTCCCAGTTATGGAGGAATTTCTTCATGTTCTCTTCTAACATTTGTATGGTGTCAGTTTTAAAAATTTTACATTTAAATCATTGGTTCATTTAAAATACAGTAGATGGGGCTGGGGTTGTGGCTAAGTGGAAGAGCGCTTGCCTAGCATGCACGAGGCACTGGGTTTAATCCTCTGCAACATATAAAGAAAAAAAGAAACTAAATAAAATAAAGGTATTGTGTCCATCTACAATTGAAAATATTTTAAAAAATAAAAAATACAATAGATGTATGGCATGAACAATGGATTTAATTTGATCTGTTTCCCTAAGGCCAGCCAGTGTTCCTAGCATCCCACAATAGAAACTCGTTTATCTCACTGGTTTGAGATGCTATCTTTATTATATACTTGCTTTGCATCTGCAATTGGTTCTGTCCTTGTTTCTGGATTTTTTCCCCCTGTGCTGTGGTGTCTGCCTACCACCAGGTCAGTGTCTTCTTTTAGTGACAGAGGTGTAAGTATGTTCCAACATATGGAAAGCTGCTCTTTCAAAAATTATTTGGCTATTATTATTTTTCCAAATTATAATCAACTTCTCACTTCAGGGGTTAAAAAAAGCTAATGATATTTATATTGGGCTCATGCTAAGTTTATTGATTACCCTAGAGAGGCCAGATGCCTTCAGGATATTAAATCATCTATTCAAGATTATGGAGGGTCTCCCTTTTGTCATTCAGGTGTTTTTATCATTTTCTTATTATGAATTTTGAACATTTCTTTTTTGTTTAATTTTTAGTGTTAGGGAGTGAACCCAGGCCCTGGAACATTTCTTTTTAAGCTTTTTTATTGCAATTTTATTCATTAATTTTTAGCAGTGCCAGAGATTGAACCCAGGCCTTATACATACTAGGCAAACACTCTACCACTCTCCCCTGCCCCCAAGCCCTTTTAGTTATTTTGAGACAGGGTCTGGATAACTTACCCAGGCTGGTTTCTACCTTGCAATCCTCCTGACTCAGCCTCGTGGGTAGCTGGGAGTACTGGAGTGTGCAGTTGTGCCCAGATCAATTTTATTTTAAAGTCATGAACAAACTGAGTGTGGTGGTACCTGTCTGTAGTTCCAGATACTCTGAAGGCTGGGAATTAACTTAAACACCACCATGGGTGCTAGCATAATTTGGAGCAGAGCAATAGGCAAAACTTAATCCACGTGAAATGAGTCTCCTGACAAAGCTTAGCCAGTTTTCTCCTTTTTTTTTAAAAAAAGCATGATTCAGTTTTTACACAGCCTGTGTAATGATGCTTGAACTCAGACAAGTCCAAGTGATGTATCAAATCCCCAGTAAGTGCTTCTCTCTAGCAACTTGTCTAGAGGCTCAGTCAGCTTTCCGATTTTCTTTAGCCACCTGGGTGTTAGTCTTTGGTACCCTGGGCAGAGCATAATAGAACTGGTAAAGCAACTGCCTCACATAGGGCCAGTGTTTCCCTGGGATGTTTGATGGCCTTGTGTCCTGAAGTTAATAATCTTTCTTTCCAAATAGCTCCATGTGCATGCACTATCATAAAAGGATATTTGGAGTCAGTATAGATACTTACTTGTTTCCCTGGACAGCTGTAAAGCTCTAGTGAGTGTGATCAGTTCAGCCCTTTGTGCAGAGGTGCTGGCTGGAGGGCATGGGCATCTGTAACTTTGTCTAGTGTCACTACAGCATACACAGCTCAGCAGCAGCTGCTCTATCTGTGTATAGCCACCAGTCATCAATTCTAGTAATTGATCTGACAAGTTCAGTCTGCTGGAATTAGACTGCACAGAGAATTTCTAAGCAGTAACTTTCCAAATCAGTCAGTTTTCATTACTGGGAACAATGTTATTGGCTGGACTTAGGGCTGTGATGGTTTGCAAGGCAACATTGGATTGTCCAGCAAAACAGCCTGATATTTGTCCATTGTTTAATAACTTGTTTCCTGAAGAAACAAAGATTATTAACCAATAATCTTTTTTCCTTAATGAAATTTATGCTTGGTGAAGCACAAACACTAATTGACTATGCTGAGGTTACCTTTTCTACCTTTGTAAGATATCACAAGTGGCTACAACTGCTTGAAGGTAGGATGGCCAACCTTTGGCTGTCTGTTGCAATTGTTTAGAGAAATAAGCTATAGACTATGGGGTTTCTCTGAGCATCTGAAGGAGACCTATGTTCTGTTTTTTATGGACACACAACTTGAAGGTCTTTTGAGGATTAGGTAACCCCAAGGATGGTGCTGACAATTTTTCTTTAAAAGTGTCAAATGCTGGGGCTGGGGTTGTGGCTCAGTGGCAGAACACTTGCCTAGCATGTGTGAGGCACTGGGTTCGATTCTCAGCACCACATATAAATAAAATAAAGGTCTATCAACAACTATAAAGAATATTTAAAAAAAAAAGTGTCAAATGCTCATCGACATGTTCAGCAATTCAAAATAACAATCCTGAATCTAATCCTTCTAAGACTTCATAAAGAGGTTTGACTGAGTCCAAAGTTGGGAACCCTAATTTGGCAGAAGCTTGTCAAACCTAGAAAACCTTACAGTTGCCCCCAGTTACAGGGCTTTAATATTGGCAATTACTTCTTCCCCATTGGACTCTGCCCCCGCCCTTTGTGTTTTTTTTTTTTTTGCACTGGAGATTGAACCCAAGAGCAGTTTTAGCACTGAGCCCCATCCCTAGCCCTTTAAAAAATTTTTTTTTTTTAAAAATTTTGAAACAGGGTCTCACTAAGTTGCTTAGGGCCTCCCTAAATTGCTGACATTGTCCTTGAACTTGTGATCCTCCTGCCTCAGCCTCCCTCGTGTCTGGGATAAAATTAAAGGAGAGAAATGAGATAAACCATGGAAGCTAGAAGAAATAGAATGTTCTTTTTTGAGTTCTGAAAGAAAAACAAAAATGATGTCACTCTAGAATTCTATTCCAGTGAAAGGATCCTCCAAAATGAAGATGAACTTTTGTTTCCATACAGATGGAGTAACAGGAACCAGATTTGACTGTCTGCCTGGGAAAACTGAACCAAACCAAACCCTCCAAACAGACAAACCAAGTAAATTCAGTGCAATCTATCTTCACTGAGGTATGAGGAGGTTCATGCTTAGTATCCCTGTCACCTTCTCTGGTTTGGCTGGCACGCCATGTGATGTCCTACTTCCTATCTTATTCCTGGTGGTAGAGACTGCTAGTTATCTCTCCATGTCTGGTCTTTCCTTCTAAAGTAGTGGAAATGCCCCTTCCCCCTGCTGCTCCATATTTAACTTGGAAACACTGCCCTCCCCAAATTACCTCCATTTCCCAGGCTAATGTGTAAATAGTGGTAAAATCTATCTAATGGGATAAGACATGGCTTTAGAAAAGGAGGAGTTGTTTTCTAGCCACTTCCCTTTTCCCTTCCTACTACTGACTGAAATACAGGTGTGGCACTGGCCATCTTGAGCCTTACAGATAGGGAAAACCCCTAGATGGCAAGGTAGTAATTTAGGAGCCCAGTTTTTGACTCCTTTGGAACCACCTGGGTATTTTCATGAGAAATAATCATTGGTGATTTTAAAAACACTTTTATTTGGGGGTATCCACTACAGCAGTTTTATCCATACCCTAAATAATACGCTTCCATACATTTTAAATTCTGTTTGCAATTAGAATTAGAATGTTATACTTCACCATATATTTTAAAGTAGTTTCAGTGTAATCTTGATATTATTTGCTATGAGAATTTCATTTTCTCCCTTATCAGGGAAGAAAAGGAAAAGTAGAATAAACAAATCTAAGATTTTATTTTTTGGAAAACAATAAGTGATAGGCAAACTTCTGGTTAAGCTAATCAATACAAAGAGAACTAATTCTTGGAAAACTCTAAAAATAGACCTACAAATTTTAATTAGACATAACAACAGTAAAATAAATTTAAATACCAAAGGACAATTTGGAAGACAACATATGTTACCAAAATAAGTGAAACAGGAAGAAAAGAACAACAGACACAAAACCCCTAAAAGGATTATTCTTTAAAAATTTCTGTATTCAGATGTTTCATAAATGAATCTTTTTGAACATTTTTTTAATATTTATTTTTTAGTTATAGGTGGACAGAATATCTTTATTTTATTTTATTTTATTTTTTTATTATTATTTTTTTTATATTTTTTTTAGTTGATGGACACAATGTCTTTATTTTATTGCTTTGTATGTGGTGCTGAGGATCGAACTCAGGGCCTCACGCATGCAAGGCAAGCGCTCTACCGCTGAGCTACAATCCCAGCCCTCTTTATTTTTATGTGGTGCTGAGGATCGAACCCAGTGCCTCCTGCGTGCTAGGCGAGCACGCTACCACTGCACCATAACCCCAGCCCCCTTTTTGAACATTTTTAAGGAGATGATTTCTTCAGTTTGATTCTCTCTAGAACACACCACAATGCAGAAGTCTGTCTTTGCAGTTGAATCTGCAAAGGATTCAAGTCCCTGAATATCCAAACCTGATAAAGGAAGTAGAAACAAAACAACAAAACAAACATACATCCCATGTTACAAAAGAATAGGATTACTTTATTTTTTGAAAAGGGCATGAACTGATTCTAAGAGCATATTAAAAAAAAAAAATCTCGGGCTGGGGTTGTGGCGCAGTGGTAGCGTGCTCGCCTAGCATGCGTGAGGCACTGGGTTCGATCCTCAGCACCACGTAAAAATAAAATAAAGATATTCTGTCTGCCTACAACTAAAAAATAAATATTTAAAAAAAAATCTCACTGGCTTTTATCCAGGTGCAAAACAGATTAATATGAAATTTACTATTTGGACGTATTAATAAGTATCTAAAATGACCATTTCAATAGTTTTTTTGAAAAATCATATGAAGACATTCATTGCCCCAACACACATGATACATGACATTTTAAGTAATATCTATTTTAGCTCCAATCATATTTGTTTAAATTCTACAGGTAATTCTGTTACAGGGTTAGGCCGTTCTGGAAAACTGAGGCAGCACAAAGGTCCCCCTTTGAACCCCAGTTTTTGTGATCAAGTCAGAAAGATTTCAGACATGTTGCTCAGAGTAACAGACATGAAAAGTCATGTCTGGAAAAGGGAATGGGGACACTCTCAAGGGAGAGAGTGGGTCCTCTTAGAGAGGAGAGACATGTGTACCTCTCCTACACTCCAGTTTTACTGGGGATTCCAGAGACATTTCCAGACAGTCCTCAGGTTTACTTCTTGATTTTGACTGATAGCAGGATAACTTCAGGCTTTCAAGTCCCCACTGCCATGACAACTCTAGGTCACTTTGGCTCATGCTGACTGGTTCTAATTGGATTCTTTTTTTTTTTAATATTTTTTAGTTGTATATGAACGCAATATCTTTATTTAATTTATTTATTTTGTATGTGGTGCTGAGGATCGAACCCAGTGACTCACGCATGTGAGGCAAGCGCTCTACCACTGAGCCACAACCCAAGCCCTCTAATTGGATTCTTAACCATAAAGTCTTGACAGATTTTATGGTTAGGAGGAATTATCCTTATCTCCCTGAATTCTAAGATCTGGTCTGTGAAAAGGGTCACAAAAGTATCCTCCTTCAGTACCCTGTGGTCCTTTTAATGACATTATATTGGGCCTGCATTACTCCTACAAATAACGGGTAGTTTGCTGAGGAATGTGACATATCCTGTCCACTTAAGCCAGGCAGGGCTGCAGGTAAATTGCTTCTTGCAAAAGAAGGCATCTGGGGGTCAGCACAATGTTCCCATTTTATAGAATTATTTCCTCAACCTCACATTCCCAACACTCACATCTATCCCCTATCAATTCTAGTAACACTGTAAAACAAGAACTCCAACTTATTGACACTGTTCTATAATACAGGAAATACCAAAGTTTTAAGATTTAATAATTTCAGAGGTATATATGGGCAAGCATTTATTTTAAACTTCAAATTTCTTTTACCATCACTATGTGAATCTCAAAAGTTCATAGCAAATGATGATAGGAAAACTGCACAAAGATTGTAAGCTAATAAGCTGGTTACAATAAGTAGAATCTGTGTACCAATATCGTTAATTTTATCTGTGGAAATAAACCAAGATCACCCAAATTAGAACAGGCAAAGGCTATTTTTTCAGCTTGCCACAGCAAGGGAGTCATAGTGTGTTGGCAGGCTCAAAGGCAGGAGGAAAGCTTTATGTTGGAAATAGGGAAGGTCTCCGGTATGCCCTGATTAGAGGCACTGGCCCAGGGAAGCTGGAGGAGGCTAATTAGAAGTACGCCAATACAAACGGTAGAAACCATCTTTTAAAATGTTCAAACACTTGTAAAAAAAAAAAAAAAAAAAAAAGTTGGCTGGTTAGGATAGAATATTTGGCTTTCTCTGGTTGGTTCTTTAAGGAAGCTGTCACTCATATTCCAGTCTTGGTCATTTGGGGCTTATGGTTGCAAAGATTATTTTAAAAAGTTACAAAAGTTCGTTTCCTGGATCATTAACAGAGAGCAATTAAGCTTCGTGGGCTATTTACTGTAAATAAGAACTTCCCAGGTTTTCTGGGCCAACTGCAGCTGCAGTCTGTTAGAGTTCTATCTTTATGCACGTTCTGGCTATAGTTCTTTCCTACCCTCCAGAGTCTCTCCTACCTCTTAACTTCATGATCACCTAATGAGTTAAGGCCATGATTTTTACATGAGGGTTCCCTGAAACCACATCAAGGATTCCTCCAGGGTGCATATGGAGTTAGGCTGCCTCCGATTCCTCATGTATGAAATGGGGCTCAGGACACCCATCTTGGTGTTACCACGAGACCAAGAATAGGTCTAATATTCTTTAGGCGCAAGGCCTGGCGTCAGTCCCTGGCTGGACTTTGGAGCTGGGTGGCAGCCATCGGCCACTCCACAAGGTGGCGCAGGGCCAAGGTCAGATCAGGTCCACGAGGGACCCGCGAGAGGGACCACCCGCTAGGGAAGAACGTGGGAGGGGATGTGTTCACCTACAGCCTTGGGGTGCAGCGGTACCACGGAGGCGTCTTCCGGTCAGGACACTGCCACGTCTAGCATGCCCACACCGCTCTGCACCATGGCCGGAAGTGCATCACGGAGGCCGGAAGCACCCAGCCACGGAGTCTACTGGGAGTCGTAGTCCGGTTCCCACTCATGGTGGGAGGCTCTCACGCAGTATTTTGAGGGGTCGGATTCCGATGTGCGCATTTCCGGACCCTAAGTTGTACTTAGTGCAACTGGCACTGGGTGCTCCCATACCTTGCAGAGGTGCACCTTCGCTCCGGGTCTGTGTGGAGTACCAGGGTGACCAGCACCCACTTGCTGCAGAGGTGGCTGGACACCAGGCAGGTGTAGTGCCAGTTGCTCGGGGCTCCGTTGGACATCCAAGTGTCGGGGTGATGTTCGGCTCGGCTGGGGGATGCCACAGGTAGTGGGTCCAGCAGCCACGGGCAAGCCCGTTTTCTCACTGACCCTGCCTCCTCTTGCAGCTCTGCCTCCTCGAAGCCCACCGTCCTCTGGAGGTACATGCAGGGACCACTGAGGTGACAGCGCGGACTCTGGTGAGCTGCCCAAAGGTCACCCCTCTTTCCCCAGAGTGGATTTGCCTCCGACCCTTGCCCTGGAGCTTCTCTGAACTCCACTCCTGCCAGGTTCAGTGCCTGGGTCCTATGGGAGGGAGAAAGCCAACTGTCCCGATAGGGGATTTCGCCTTCCTCTGTAACCTTCCCTCACTACTGCTGACCCCACGCTATGGCCAGAATTAGGCACAGAGAGAAGAGGAAAACGAAGGATGCGAAGTGGTTGTTATTTCAGGGCTCTGGGTTCCTTCGAGAAACATTTGTTGAGCTCCTGGGTCAGATTCCAGGGAAGCAAAGAAGTGGGTCCCATCCTTAGCTTGTGGAGCTGTTGGTCACTTTAACAAAAAAGGACAACCAGGGGTTTGCCTGATCATTATCCAAACTGGATGAATGGATGCCTAGTGGGAAGAGACTCAGTTCCGACTTGAGAAGGGTGACCGCCGGTCAGACTTGAAAATAAGGTCTGCGTAAGTAAAACGGGACAAAAGGGTGTTCCAGGCTGAGGGAACAGCATTTGTAAGGATGAGGGAGAGGGTACAGGACTTGGCGCTGCAGAAGAGGTTGGAGACTTGGGAACGGGTGGAGGAGGCTTGCGGGCTAGGTCGCGGGGTGTGATGTCTCTCGGCTCGGTTCCGGTGCAGCGCGGCATGGCACCGGTGGATTTGGGTTTGGGTCCTCATATACTTGCAACAACTAGAGTTGATAAGGACAGGACCGAGGCAGAAGGGTCTCAGATATGTAAAGGAGCAGTGGAAATCAGGACAAGAGCGCCTCGCCTCCTTTTGCAAAGTAGGTAGAGTAAGCCGGTGGGAGCGGGTTTAGTGCAGACAATTATTTTAAGGCACTTGGTGAAGAGAGGTGAGCAGTGGCCAGATGGGATGTAATGCAGAGTTGAAGAAGGATCAGTCTTTGATGATCCTGTTTTAAGACAAACAGGTTTGAGCTGGGGGGGAGGGGAAAGAACAGGGACTATGATTTTAAATCTTGATGAAGCCAAATGCATGTTTATTCCAATATGACTATTAAAGGTTTCTCCCACTTTCAGTCTGTAATTATTTTTTACTATTTTAAATTAGTGATATTAGAAAACATCTAAATGGAAGCAAAGTTAAACACACAGAAGGAAATCTTTGTACTTATTCAGATTGAGCAAGTGTTAAAAGTCTATTTGCTTTAGATGTTCTAAAGAATTAAAATCTTATAAATACAAAACATAGGATTATTGTGTGTGTTCAACACTTTTGTCTATATTTCTTGATTGTATTTTTCTTATTTGCTTTTAGTATTTTTTTTCCTTGTGTTTTAGGTATAAATCCATTTTGACTTACACACTGTAAAAC
>PVHX01019706.1:14947-33960 GCA_004024805.1 Geosciurus inauris
TGGTACTGGGGATTGAACTCAGGGGCACTCGATCCCTGAGCCACATCCCCAGCCCTATTTTGGGTTTTATGTAGAGACAGGGTCTCACTGAGTTGCTTAGTGCCTCGCCATTGCTGAGGCTGGCTTTGAACTCGCGATTCTCCTGTCTCAGCCTCCCTAAGTGCTGGGATTACAAGCGTGAGCCACCGCGCCCGGCTTGTAAAACTCTTGAATAGAATTTGGTAAAACTTCTGAGGTTCCTTTGGTGTATTTTTTAGTATAAATCTGTTTCATTTAATGTTTAGTAGTTTATTCTGGTTTCCTGTTTCTTCATCAATCAGTTTGAGTAATTTTCATTTTTCTAGAATATTGCTCCATTTAATTTTAATTGATGGCATTCAATTTTTATGGTAATTTCTTATGATTAAAAGTTACTATTTATGAAATTGTCTCTTTTTTGTGATTCTTCCTTCTTTTGATCAGTTGTGTCCGAACTTTGTTTGTTTTATTAGTTTTTTTAAAAAGTTTTTTGTTCTTTTTAGTTACACATGATAATAAAATGTATTTTGACTTATTACACATAGAGTATAACTTCCCATTCTTCTGGTTGCACATGATGTGGAATTGTACTGGTCATATATTCGTATATGAACATAGGAAAGTAATGAATGAAAAAACACCCCTTTTTTTTGATACCAGGGATTGAATCCCAGGTTGTTTAACCACTGAGCCATATCCCCAGCCTATATTTTTAAATTCAAACCAATTATTTTATTAGTCTTTATAAAATTTTCCAACCATTGATTTCAGTACTTTTCTTTTTAACTTCTTATGGCCTCAAGATATACATTAAATAAAAAGACTGGGAGAAAATGGGCATGGTGGTGCCCTTCTGTAATCCCAGCTACCTGGGAGACTGAGGGAGGATGATCACAGGTTCAGAACAGCCTCGGCAACTTGGCAAAGACCCTGTCTCAGCATTAATTAAACAAACAAACAGACGAACAAAACAAAAGAAAAAGGGCTGTGGATATAGCTCAGAGATATAGCGCTTGCCTAGCATGCATAAATAAGGTCCTGGGTTCTATCCTCAGCACTGCAAAAAATAAAATAAAATAAATAGACTGAAAATTAATGACATTTAACTCATTACTCTAGAAAAAGAGTAAACCTCAAAAGAGTAAAATAAAAGAAACAAGTATAAGCAGAATTTTTTTTTTCCCTCTTCTCTCCCCTGCTCTATAACATTGGGGATTGAACAGGACCTCATGCTTGCTAGGCAAGAGCTCTACCACTGAGCTACATCTCCAGACCTTTTTATTTTTTTATTTTAAGAAAAGGTGTCACTAAGTTACCCAGGCTGGCCTCAAACTTGTGATCCTGTTTCAACCTCCTGAGCAACTGGAATTACAGGAATCCTCCATTAGACCCAACAGAAATTTTCAAAGAAAGAATCAAAGAAATAATAGAGCAGGTATTAAAAAAAAAAGTTCTTGCTGCCAACGTATTACCTGAATCTAATCATGTTGAAACATTAAAAAACATAAATTTAAGAACATAACTATAAAAAATTGGTTTGTAACTCTTGAAAATGTCAGTGTTCTGAAAGATAAAGATTGAGGAAACTGTTTTGGACTATAGGAGAGGCATGAAAGAGAAAGCAACAAAGTATCTGAGATCTCCTTTAGCCAGAGTGGATATGACTGGGACAAGTACTGAAATGTGGATAAGGGTTGTGGGCTCGACCATGGTGTTGGATTCCTGATTTCTGATTACAATACTGTGGTGTCTGACAGAATATCCTTGATTTTGTGGAAATGCACACTTATTTACACCCTTCCCCATTATATATAGAGGAAAGGGGGAAAGGAGGAAGTAAATTGTTACATGAATGAGCCCAAGATGGCCTCCATGCAGTGACCCCTTCGTTATTTATTTCTTCTCAGGAGGTTGAGACATCTTAACTCAAAAACCCACCAGCACTAAACTCAAATATCAAAGCATCTTGTTGTTTTAATCATAGCCCAAATTAAGCAGATTTTTAGTGATCTAGAGCCTTCCTGCTGTGCGTATCTCAGGAAATGGCAGTCAACATCTGTTATCCATAGATACGACAAACCATCTGGTTATCAAGACCCCAAGTGGCTGTGACTCAGAGATACCCAGGAGTAGCCTTACTCTTATCCCCATGCCAGAGACCCTGGAAAAGCTCATTATATGGAGTGGCACAGCCTCACGCAGCTAACTTCCGAGTGTGCTCTGCCACCTTATGGTGGAATTTTCTTCCTCCATCATCCCTGAAAAACATCTCTCCACCTGCTGCACCAATGTAATAAGATATTAATATTGGGACATCTAGATGAAGGGATTCAGGGATTCTTGGTGATTCTCAAGACTTTAAAGTTGTGTCCAAATAAAAAGTGAAAAAGTTAAAAAAAGTCAATTCTTGGAAAGGATTTATTAATGAAATAATTGGTTTGTATTTAACACTAATGATTTACAGGAGTGTGGGGCATGATTGATCAAGGGAAGGCAAAAATAAACCATTTATGGATATAAAAAAGACCATTTCAGAAACATTTTTTCTAATTTTAAGGGATTATTTTAATTATTCAATAGCATAAATTCAAAAGTGAGTGGGATAATATTCTAGAAAAATGTAGATTACTAAAATTGACAAATGCCCCAAATAAACTGCATATACATATCGCAAAAATTTTAAGTAAAATTTGTAAAATTCCCCCAAAAATGTAGATCTGGTGTTTCTATAATCAGTGTATTTTTGAAAATGGATCCATTTCACTTGATGTTTAACAATTTATTTTTTTTTTGCATTCTTTTATTAGTTTTATAGATTTCTGTGTCAGATCTATGTAATGAGTTTCTTTTGATATTTGTTGAGGCTTGTTTTTTTAGCTTGTTAGTTTTTATAAATATTCCACATGTGTCTAACAATGTGTATTCTCTAATTGTTGAGTACATTCTTCTGTCTATATTCAATAGATTGAGCTTCTAAATTACTATTCATGTCTTCTGTATCTTTACTATTTTTTCCTTTTTTTTTTTTTGCATTCTAGTTTCCAAAACTGGATATTAAAATCCTTTGTGGTGATGGTTTGTCACTTTCTCCTGGTCTTTTTTGCTTTATGTACCTTTGCCATGCACTTCTGTTATATGCATCTCTTGCTGCATACAAGACTTAGCATCTGTTCATTGGTCTGTCTCTCTATAGTAGGTTGTTTTTTCTCCCTCTTGGAACATCTCATCTTTTTCTCTTAAAACCTTGCTTAGGTGTTGTGTGGGGGACAGTAGAGACTGGACATGGGCTCAGTTCTGTTGGACTATCATTTTGTGTGGAGCTAGGAGATCAGGAGGATGATTGAGCCCCATCCAGTTAACCTTTGAGTGGGTGGTAGGTTTGTTGTTGCTATGGTTACCTCCAGTGGACCACTTATCTCATAATTCTGTAGCATCACTTTGCACTTCAAGTGGAGTCATCCCCCCTTGACCTGTTCCTGGTGTAGATGGCTGTTGCTGGCTTCTCAGTGCTTCCCAGCCTGGTGCAGAGGGGCAGAGGTGCTCTTTGTTATGTTAGTCTTAGGTAGGTCCTGGAGTCTCAATGATCCTGCTCCTCTTCTAGTGGCAGGAGACCCCTAAGCTTGAGTCCAGGACACATTTCTGTCTCTCTGCCAGGGCAAAATGCAGTAGGTTTTACTGTGCTCTAGGATCATAAGGGTTTACTGCCCTTTCCCAACAGCTTCTAGC
Source organism: Geosciurus inauris (assembly GCA_004024805.1). Taxonomy (NCBI): domain Eukaryota; kingdom Metazoa; phylum Chordata; class Mammalia; order Rodentia; family Sciuridae; genus Geosciurus; species Geosciurus inauris. The sequence continues at coordinate 18,692 of PVHX01019706.1, forward strand.
TTTCGTTCCCCAGAAAATTCTGGATGGCTTCATGTAGTGCCTTGCTGGGCAGCCATGCCTTCCTCCAGACCCTCACTCTTAAGGCATGTGTCTGGTCTCCCGCTCAACCCTAAGCTTTCCTGTGAGCATCTGGTAGAGGCGAGGCACGTGTTAGTTGTCTATTACTGTGGAACACATTACCACAGATGGAGTGGTCAATACCTATTTACGAGCTCACAGTTGTGTAGGTTGGAAGTGCAGGTGCGTCTGGCTAGGCTCTCTGCCCAGTACCACGAGGCCAAAAGCAAGGTGTTGGTGTTCCCCAGAGGCTCTGGGAAGAATCTGCCTCGCAGGACGAAAAGGTGGTTGGCAGAGTTGGGTTTTAGGACTCAGGTCCCCAGTTCCTTGCTGGGTGACAGCAGGGGCCCCTCCCAGCTCCTTAGAGCCACCTGCTTTCCCTCTCATGTGGCCCCTCCATTTGCAAAGTCAGGAAAGGAGCTTAGGCCCCTCCTGTGAGCCCAGTCTTTCTGGCTTTTCCTTCTGCCAGCAGCTGGGATGTAATGGGCCCTGTTGATGTTCTCACAAGAGCCTCATTGTGTCATTTTCTTTTCTTTACCAAAGTTTAGGGCCAGACTTCGTAACTGAGAGCTTCCTCCTCCCTGCACTGACCAGCTTTCTTCTCCAGAGAGGCTCACAGGCTGAAGCTGAGCCTCCCACTGAAGGTGAGTGCTTGGCCAGTGAGCAGAGCTCTAGCAGCCAAGTGGACTTGCATCTCAGGGACGAAATAATTCTCATAAAGATGATTGGAGAGCAGGAATCCTCTTTCAAAAGCAAGGTCCCTATTCTGAGGCATCCACGTGTAGCTCAGGGCAGCAGATGGGGGATGTCAGTGGAAGGCAGCATCTACTTGAGCCTAAAACAACCCTGACCCTTGGGGACAGAGCCATTGGGTGACACCATCACATCAAAGGGCCTTCAAGGATTTAGTGGAGTGGACGGTTTGTAGGGAGGAGAGAGAGCATGAGCTAGGAGCAAGGGGTATCTCCTGACACTTGGAGGAAGACCCCCCCAGCCACGGCCATCTTTAAACTCCCATGAAATGACCTTTACTTCTTCTGTGAGACTTTAGTTCTGCCCATGCTACTCTCCACTCCATGTACGTCCCCCTCTTACTCTGTGGTCACGGCCTCATGGTTGCTTTCTTTTCTTTTGTGGGTACTGGGAATTGAACTCAGGGGCACGTGACCACTAAGACACATCCCAGCCCTATTTTGTGTTTTATGTAGAGACAGGGTCTCACTGAGTTGCTTAGCGCTTCGCCGTTGCTGAGGCTGGCTTTGCACTCTCAATCCTCCTGCCTCAGCCTCCCGAGCTGCTGGGATTACAGGAGTGTGCCATCATGCCTGGCTAATGGTTGCTTTCTTAACCTGAGAATATTTTTGTTTTTCCTCCTTATGTTAAAGACTGGAGGAAATGGGTGGGAGAGGTGTTCAGAGCCCCTGGGCTTTCTAGTGGCTGAGCCAGCCCCAGTGCCCAGGTCTCCTGTGGCCAGGCAGGGGCTGCTTCCATTTTCCCACAACTCATTGATAAAACTTGCCCCTTCAGCCCTTCTTGTAGGTTCCTTTCCTCCTGCGGAAGGGCTTTGGTAGCCTCCTGGGAAGAAAATGCAATAAGATGGTGTTCGTATGACATAAAATATTTAACTATTAAATGAACATGTGCTTATTGTTTAAAAAATTAGAATATGCCACTGCCTTAAGAAAGAAAAATCTTACCATGCAAAGATAACCATTGTGAACACTTTCCTCAAAATTTTTCCTTTATGTTTACAGAACCACATTAAATATGCTGAGGTTGATATACAAACAGGAAACAGGACAGTGTCTTTAGCTACTGGTCTTGACCCACATCAATTGGGTATCAGTTTTCTAGGATAGCTGTAAGAAAGTTCCACAAACTGGGTTGATAAACCAACAGAAATGTATTATGTTACGGTTGTGGAGGCTGAAGTTCAAGATTGGGATGTTGGCAGGAAGTCAGGTGGTGGTACTGCCCCGCAGCTCCTGCCTCAGTATTCCCCGCCTCTCTAGGTGGCTCTCCTCACTCTGGTATCCTTGCCATAAATCCCAAGCCCACTCAGCTTCCCGGGGTCCTCTTGGTGCTCAGGAGACCCTGATTTTCCTGTTTTAGCAAATGCTCAGAGGGCAGGTAACCTCTTCCACCACCCACTGACCAGGCTGCTGCTGGTGGCCTTGGCTAGCTTCTGGCTTCTGAATACTTTAGCTCGGAAGCTGGCTCCCATTCCTGGGTTCACCTATGCCCTAGACTTGCACAAGAACCCTCTAGTGACCCACAGAGGGGCCAGCTCTCCTTTCCTTTCTCATAGGCACCTGCAGGGGTTCCTTGCCTGGTTCTCTTGGAGTGCCTGCTCTGAGCTTGGGAGGGGTGGACATTCCTTTTGTCAGGTCCCTCTCCTAAAGGTAGGAATTTGTTAGGGTTTGTCTAGCAGCTCCCTAGAATTTGAGGCATTTAGGATTTAGCTGAAATCCCAAAGCATCTGGGAAAATTCCATGTACCTCCTGTTACCCTCTGTGGATCATGCTCTTATTTTTTAATTTTTATTTATTTTTATTTATTTTTTATTTTTTTGGTACTGGAGATTGAACTCAGTAGCACTCGACCACTGAGCCACATTCCCCAACCCTATTTTGTGTTTTATGTAGAGACAGAGTCTCACTGAGTTGCTTAGTGCCTCACTGTTGCTGAGGCTGGCTTTGAACTTGAGATTCTCCTGTCTCAGCCTCCCTAAGTGCTGGGATTACAGGCTTGTGCCACCGCGCCTGGCTTGGATCATGCTCTTATAGAGCATGCCTTTTTTGCCTTACTGGTATTACTGGAAGATCTTTCCATGTCAAATTCATTTTCTATAATATTTTAAATTGATTTGTAACTCGGCATGCTTTAATTGTATTATATTAACGGATCTCTATTTTTAAGATCGTAATCTCCCATTTTTGAAAAACACTTTCAAGATTATTTATAGAGTTATGATTCTGCAGGGTTTTAGTGTCTCTGCTGAATTCCTGAGCCAGCTCGGGAACTGAGCCCCTAGGTGAGCTTGCTGACTCTGGGGAGATGCTTCTAAGGCCAACCCTAAGTCTGCTCAGGGAAGTGATAGTGAGGTTGGGCCAGTGCTTCCAAAAGTGCATTTGTTCTTCAGCCTTTGTGCTCCTGGTTCCTGGGAAACAGAGACAAGCAGGAGGATGCAGGAGCCAGCAAAATTCACCCCAAATTTTGTAGGTGGCAGAGCCAGACCAGGGCAAACGAACCAAATTTGGCAGGATTGAGTGCCACAGTTCATAAACTTCATTTAATGAACTCTGCCTACAGAAGCCCATTTTTATATTTTCCTGTGGATTTCCTCAACTCTGAGGGCAGAACTGATGATAGAAACTTTAGACTAGAAAGGCAGCCTACAGATATTTTAAAAATAACACGAGGGGGCTGGAAATATAGCTCTGTGGCAGAGCACCTACTTAGCATGCAGGAGGCCTGGGTTTGATCCCCAGCATTGCAAGACAAAACAAAATCTTTAAAAAATATATCTGAAATGCCTGTCATAAAAAAGCTTAGAAAATTCATCTATGTACAAAGAAACAAAGGTTAAAGTGATCATTATCTAGCCAGGCATTGTAGTACATGACTATAATCCCAGGGACTCAAGAGGCTAGGAGGCAGGAGAATTGCAAGTTCAAGACCAGCCTCAGCAATTTAGCAAGACCCTGTCTCAAAATAAAAAGGGCTCAGTGGTTAAGTGCCCCTGGGTTCAATTCCTAGTACAAAAAACAGAAAAATCATCTATTCCCCAAAGCTAATGACTACTACCATTTTATCTTTTATCATAAGTAATTTCAGAGATTGAATCCTATGTGTATATTCTGATTCAAATAGTTTTCAACCCCCTTTTCCAGTTATCAGCATGTTACTAATAGTTTTTTGTGATTGTTTTTATTAGCTATATAATAAATGTAGTATACTTAGCAAGTCTTCTATATTTGGATATTATTTTTTTCAGAGTTTCACCAAATTATAATCTCAGCAGCTAAATCTTTGCCCAAACTCATTAGTGGTCCTTCAGAAAAATTTGTTAAGGGAATTTCTGGGGAGGAGAGGGCTGTAGTAAATTGCACACTGATTACTGAAACACAAATGTACATATTCATTAAAAAACCAAGCCTTGCACATGGTGGCGCACACCTGCAATCCCAGTGACTCTAGAGGCTGAGGCAGGAGCCTTGCTAGTTTGAGGCCAGCCTGAGCAATTTAAGCAAGACCCTGTCTTGGAATAAATAATTAAAAGAGCTGTGGGTGTAGCTCAGTGGTAGAGAAGCCCTGGGTTCAATCCCCCGTACTGCAAAATAAAGCTTTAAGAGATCAGTTCCCATTCTATTTCTAAGGCAAGGGTTTCACTGTGATTATGGGGCTCCTTCGCAGAAGCCTGGGGTGAACACATAGGTAAGTGGAGGCCACAAAGCCAGCTTGGCTCCTCATGTCCTCTTTCTCCACCTAATGTCTGCCTCACAGGTGTCTATTTTCCCAGGACAGCAGGGAAGGATCATGTCCCAGGTGAGTGTGGCATTTATTTGTACTGGCCTCCATTTCACCAGGGATTTCAGGATCTTAAAGAATGCACTCAATCAAAAAATAATGCAGCCAAAACCAGGATCAGTGAGAATAGGAAGAGAACGACCGACCACTCAGGCCCTGGGGAGGGCAGGGAGGATACACTGCAGAGTTTGCCAGAGTTACATGGTGCCCTGTCAAACATTTCTGTAACTTTAAAAAGACCGAACCCATCCGATATAGGATTCATCTAGTTTGTTTGGGATAAGCACATCATCTTCTCAGGGAAAATAAAGTTCAGGCATTTAGAAATGTATTTGATGGATCTTCATATGTGAGCTGTAGCAGGAAGTTTCCCCAGTCATAACCTTGAAATAAACACAACGGCAAAGCTCTCATCACTTCCCCGGGATAAGCAGTCGTACGCGCATGTAGGCAGATGTCTGTGATCACCACTGCTCAGGGAATCAGAACGCTAGGGTCTGTAGAAGCAGCCTCGTTCAACTCGTGCTGACCTGGACAGAACATCCCATTAGCTAGAGGGACACATTGGGTGAACAAATTGTTCTTCAAGTTATTTTCCATAACAACTTTTGGCAGATGGAGGGGGAATGGCTCAAAGTTCCAGCCTTTGTGAGAGACATGGAGGGAAGACAATCTGAGATCTGGGTCTGAGGCAGTGGCCTCCTCTCTCTTCTCGGGCCTCCATCCTCATCATCTGTGCTTGGCCTCCTTTGAGTCCTTTTCCTCTCAGTTGTTAGGTTCTTCTGATGGTAGTGATGTTGTTTTACATCAGCTTGTCCTCAGATGTGTGTCTTCCTAAAGGGCCTCTCTAGGAGTTCATGAATGTGAAGAGCACCCATCAAAGTCCTTGAAGTCACAGGAGCTGGCGCCCAACTTGAACCAGATCAAGATACACACCTGAGCTGTGGAGGGGATGGGTAGCAGGGGCCCACAAACCGTTGCTTCAGCAAATCTTTGGGAGGTTTTCTTGTTCCTTGATTTCCTGCTGTCATACTGACTTCATCCGTGGAGCCAGACATTGTGGCCACAGTGTCCCCACCTCCTGTTGACAAGTGCTGCCAGAGAGAAGAAATGGGCTTCCTGCAGGGGGCGGGGAGGAGAGGGTGAGCCCCAGAGAAAGATGAGGCCTCCCGGACAAATGATGCAGCCATCCACTCCGGGAGTAGAGCATTCTTGGGGTCTTGGTTCCTGTCTGTGCTGAAGCTTTGGCTATTTGAAGCCAGAAGCATTGAGAACAGGGAAGTGGTACCGCAGACTTTCCAGGAGAGCGCCAGCGCCAACAGATGGGAACCTGGAGGTGGAATGGGCTGTGTGTCTTGGAAGCTCATGTTGGTAGGAAACCCAAGTTTCACTGGGAGTCTCTTCCTGTTGAGGCAATCTGTAGTAAAGGTAGTAACAATAAAAGCTATAAAACTCATCCTATGCATGGTGGCCCACCTGTCATCCCAGATGCTTGGGAGGCTGAGGCAGGAGGATCCCTTGAGCCTAGGAATTTGGGGACTTCCTGGGCAACATAGACCCCATCTCAAAATTTTAAAAAAGTTATAAAACTATCTGTTGAGCACATATATTCCACTCTACTACTTTCATATAATTTCACAAATAAACATGTGAGAGAAGTACTTCAAATAGCCCCTCGTCCCATCTTACAGATGAGCAGACTGAGGCCAGAGATAGTTAAGCAAGTTGCCTGAAGTCTGATGTCTCTTAGGTGGTGGGGATGGTGTCTGAATGCAGACAGACTATAGAGCTGGGCCCTCAGTGGTTGACTCAAACTGTAGTTTCATCTACTGGTACTATGTGCCTAGCAAAGGAATTCAATAGTATCGACCAGCCTAGACCATACTGCCCCATCTGGTGGCCACTAGCCATGAGGGGCTACTGAGCACCTGCATTTTTAACTTACATTTACATTTTAAAACTAGACAAGAGGAAAATATTTTTCTGTTAAACACAACTGCATCATTGTGATAGTATTGTATTTCATCTTAACCATTGAATGGAGGCTTAATTGGGATGTGCTGTAGGTATAAAATACACACTCGATTTTTGAAGATAGGGTGTGAAGAACAATGAAAAATGTCTCTGACTTTTAAATAATGATTGTGTAATACATGATTATATTTTGGACATATTGAGTTCAATAACATTAATTTCACCCCATTGGCTACTTTTTAGGAAAATGACTACTAGAAAATTTTCAACTCATGTGATAAGTCAGTATTGATTTCAGAGGTCACTGGCTGCAGTGGTTCCTCCTTGGCTGTACATTTTCTAGAGACCAGGGTATTGTCATAAGACAGTGCTGGCTCTCAGCGTGGCCTGGGCTCCACTCTCCTTTCTGGGTCACCCTCCTCTCATCTCTTTCGGCTCCTGCTTGGCCCACCATGGGGGACACCTCAGACCCCCCATTTGCCTCTGTAAGTCTGCACATCCTTCATCTCTCTGCAGGAGCAGTTCATGTTCGGGGGCTCCTCAGCTCTCTCTTGTCAACATCTCCTGCTTGCTACATCAAGGAAGGTCCTGGACTCCCTCTTCTTCACAGCCTATTGTTTGAAGTCGTGCCTCGTGGGTCTCCTCGACGAGTTGGGGTCCTGAGAGATGAAAAGGGGTCTTCAGGGAAGACCAAGTGGGGTCTCACAGGACGAGGCTTTGGGTCCCAGGAGACGAAAAGGGGTCTTCAGGGAAGATGAAGTGGGGTCTCACGGGACGAGGTTTGGGGTGACAGTCCACTGTCACTGGGGAGTCACTCCACCCAGATTCCTGGGGTAGGTAACATTGCTCTGCTGGAGGGAGACGTAGAACCCGTTTAATCCAGGAAGTACAGAAGCTTATATAGGGTCCTCAGACCAATTATGGCCCCAAGATTACAACCAATGAGGCACGCTCTGCCGGCATGCGTTTCATCACCATAGGAAAATGGGAAAAGAGGGAAGGAGGGGTTGAAGGTACGTGCAGTGCTCCTACAACAGCCCTTATCAGTGTGAAGTCACAGTTGTCACGTGACAATGTCAGAATCCCCTGAGCAATAAAATTGGGACATTTCATCTTTTTAATGTCTGCATATGAACCCCACTTAGATTTTTTTTAGCCAAGAGTGGGCACCTAACTTGATTTTTTCCCGATGCCCATGGCCGCAGCACAAGACTGAGCACCGGCATTCATAACTTCCATTTAAAATTTAAATGCATTCTCTGTCACTGAAATTCCCACAGAGCTCTTGGTCTGTTTCTGCAGTTACTCTTTGTTGATTTAGCTAACCTGTCCCAAATGCACGCTGCTTGTTCCTGAAGCTTCCTGTGATCTTTTGCTTACTGGAGGTGGGTTTTTATTTTTTGGTCTGAAAAAATAATCTGTTGAATTGGAAAACCTGAAATATTCTATTCCACTTCCCTAGAGGGGTTGAAGAGACCAGACCACCTACATTACTTCATATCCATTTCGGGTACTCTTCACAAGGCAGCGGGCAAAGACAATTCCTAGGACCTCTACAAAGCAGTGCCCAGGGCTGCTGCAGCCACCAGCAGCACATTCTTCCTCAGCCCGACCCCGAGCCTTGCCATACAGCCCTGGGTATTGAGTGCATGCAGGCCAAAATCGGTTCCACAGCACGCAGTGACTTTGACGCAGCAGGAGTCAGGGACTCGGTCTTTCCCCGTACTGGGTATGTTCTCCCAATCTGTGTAGCTAGCAGCCCCACAGCATTTAAAATCTTCCTGCATCTTGTCCAGGAATGAAGCAATATCATTGTTTTTTGGGTCATTCTGCATCTGCTGCTAGAAGTTCTTATTAAACTGTTATGACCTTTGTCTTTAAAACAAATAGCCAGCAATGGCCAGAGCCACCTCCACTACCATGATAAGAGTCAGGAAGATGGCTGGGCGTGGTGGTGCACGCCTGTAATCCCAGCACTTTGGGAGGCTGAGGTAGGAGAATCGCGAGTTCAAAGCCAGCCTCAGCAATAGCGAGGCACTAAGCAACTCAGTGAGACCCTGTCTCTACATAAAAGACAAAATAGGGCTGGGGATGTGGCTCAGGGGTCGAGTGCCCCTGAGTTCAATACTCAGTACCAGAGGAAAAAAAAGGAAGATGGAAAGTGTGATCATAAGACAGGCCCCACAGTAGCCCATGAAGGCCACCAGGAAGAGGAAGGCACCCACTACAGTGATGACCACAGGCAACAGAGTACCAGAAGTAGCCCCATGGGTTATGGTTTGACTCAGGACAAGCTGGGCTGCTATACCCACAGTGATCAATCCCACTGCACAGGCGCAAAAGACCAGCAAAAGAACGTAGAACAAGAACTCGACACATTTCATTCCTCCTTCCACCACCGTGGCTGCTAGGCCTGGCTAGTATTCTTTTTCTTGAAATAGGTTTGTTGTTCTTCAGCATTCTTTTTGGAAAGTGGTTGATCTTTTTTAATCTTGAGAATTTAAGAAAAAAAATGTAAGAGTAATATATGAAGAGACCCAGGCTGAGGGTGGCTCAGTGGTAGAGCACTTACCTAGTAGGTGATGTGTGAGGCCTTTGGGTTCAATCCCCAGCACTGAAAAAAAAAATTCAAGAGATCTTATTCCTGTTACCCATAATGAATGTTAATAAATGTTAACATTGTGTCATGCTGCTTTCGGATCTTTTGTATATTTTCAGATCTTTTAACTTAAATAACTACACGGAGAACTTCAGCAATAAGTATTCTGTGTGTTTTGACTCAGTAGCATTCTAAGAGGTAGAATACTTCCAGGGTTCCCATTTTGCAAATTAAGAAATTATGGCTCAGAGAGGGAATGTGACCTTGCATAAGGTCACAGAGCTGGCAAGTGCCAGGACTAGGATTTGAACTCTGGCAGTCTGCTTCCAGAGCTGTGCACTCAGCCCACGCTAGTCCCCTCTACTGATGTGCTTCACATTTCCTTTCCATGTCCACATTCTCCTTTCCCAGAGACACATCTGTGTCTTTGATATTTTCCTGCCCATGATTTTAATATTTTAATTGCACTTATACATACCTATAACCCATCTGTAGAAACGGTGACGATCGGGTCCATTCATCCCAGCTCCTAGAGACAGGGTGGCTGTCTTCTCTTTTTGTTGTTACAGACAATGCCGTCACTCCCTCCTTTCGTTCAGCTTGCTCTGGGCACTAGTGTCAGGTTTGCGGGTGGATATGCACAAAGGCAGATGTGGCCGGCTGAGTGCCACTCCATGCACCCACCCGCTGCCTTTCTCTCTGTATCCTTGGGTTCTTTTCAGCGTGAAATGCCTTGAAACCTTTTTGTGACACGTTTAAGTGTTCACTGATGAGACAGATGTGCATCAGGGTCTTGATGTTTATTTTTTAATTTTCATTTTTCTGATTAGTTACAATGAACCCATTTCAATTTACTGTCTTCTTTCTTCTGTGAATGGACTGTCCACCCTCCATGCAGCCTTTCACGGAGTCCTTGTCCGTTTCTTATTGCTACAAGTTCTTGGCAGTAGGATGTCAGTTATGTTCTTGAAAATTTCTCTGGGCATTTTAATTTTCATTAAAGTGGCATCTGCATGAAATAAAATGTAGGTAAAATTGCCCACCTTTTCCTTTTAAAAATTTTTATATTTTTGGTATCAGGGATTGAAACTCGGGGGCACTCAACTACTAAGCCACATCCCCAGCCCTATTTTGTATTTCATTTAGAGACAGGGTCTCACTGAGTTGCTTAACACCTTGCTTTTTGCTGAGGCTGGCCTTGAACTCGTGATCCTCCTGCCTCAGCCTCCTGAGCCACTAGGATTATAGGTGTGCGCCATTGCATCTGGCTAAATTTGTTCTTTTTAGATATACATGACAGTAGAGTGTGTTGATGTATTATACATACATGGAGTATGACTTCCCATTCTTGTACATGATGTGGAGTTAACACTGGTTATGTACTCATATATGAACTTTTTTTTTAAAGGACTTTTTTCTTTTTGATCTTTGCCTTTTGTGACTTAAACCCTTATTTCCGTTCAATAAATCTATCCTCTTACACGTTCTTCTAATTGGTATAAGTTAAAATATTTAAATTTAGCTTTTTAATTCATGGGGGTGTGAGCCCTGTGGATTCGTCTTCTGCTTCCTCTTGCTGAGGCTTTAATTTTTACCTTCCATCATACTGATGATTAGAATCATGCTCTCATTTATTTCCTTGTTCTCCCCCACAGTGCCTTCTTACTTTCTTCCATTTTTTTTTTTTTTTTTGGTGCCTTCTCAAATAGAAGTCTCCATTGCCTAAAGGGGGGGGGGCTTAATTTGTCCTGCAGTCGCCTTGTGCGGTCCACGCACACCCCTTTGACTTTCATCAATTCTTTGTGGTTCCTGCCAGACTTTCCTGTGACTCTGCTGGTGCCATCCCTCTCCACAGGAATATCCTTCAGGTACCAGAGCCCCGTACCTTTCATGACTGCTCAAACGTGACTTCCTGTGCAGATGAACCTGACATCAGTCCATCAAATTTCATTGCTGGCTCAAAAGCGAATTTTTCATTGCAGTCTTGCTCTGCTGCTGTCTTTGTGGCTCATCTTGTCCCGGCACTCTCTGGGCACCTTTAGATCAAGGTAGTGCTGCGTTCTACCTCTCAGCTCAAACCCCGTATAGCTCCAGGTCCACTGGAGGAGGGAATGGAGACTCCGTAGTGAGAACTTTTTAAATGATCTTCTCTCTCTCCCCACAAAGGGTAGTACAAAGCAAGGGGTGTGCTAAGCCCCCTAGATAACCTGGGGAAACCTGGCCTGTGACTGAGTAAGATCAACCACCCTCACCTCTGCTGCCTATAGTCAGTGCTGACCACTCCATGTTAACCAGGCACGTGCTGTTCCAGGGGTCACTGTCATTTGGGGATGTGGCTGTGGGCTTCACATGGAAGGAGTGGCAGCAGCTGGAGCCTGCGCAGAGGATCCTGTACCAGGAGGTGATGCTGGAGACCTACAGCCACCTGGTCTTTGTAGGTGAGGAAGGCTCTCCCTGGTCCTCAGGTTACATCTGAGCACCTTTCCTTTCTCAGTGATGTGAAACAGTAAAAAACCTCTGAATGCTTGGCCTTGGGATTTGGTAGAGTGTCTTGATCTTACCATGTATACAGTCAGCCTGCTGTATCTGCAGAGTCAAGCAGCCATGAATGGAAAATATTCAGGAAAAAGTTGCTTTTGTGGTTTTTTTTTTTTTTGGTACTGGGGATTGAACTCAGGGGCACTCAACCACTGAGCCACATCCCCAGCCCTATTTTGTGTTTTATGTAGAGACAGGGTCTCACTGAGTTGCTTAGCGCCTCACCGTTGCTGAGGTTGGCTTTGAACTCGTGATTCTCCTGTCTCAGTCTCCCAAAGTGCTGGGATTACAAGAGTGCATCTGTGTTGAATAGGTGCAGACTTTCCCCCTTGTCATTATTCCCTAAACAATACAGCATAACTATTTACATAACATTAGGTATTATGAGACACCTAGTGATGATTTAGTACACAGGAGGATGTAAGTTATATATAAATGCTATGCCATTTTATATTTTATAAAATCCCTGGAAAATCAGGGATATGGGTATCTCAAGGGGATGTCCTGGACCAATTTCCGGCAGATAGACACCAAGGGATGACTGTAATTTGAAGTCAATTCTCAAGTGACTGTTATTTAGCTAAGAAGTGTTTCAGCATGTGGCCTGAACCATTTGCTTGCTGAGAAGCTCCATGTAACTCAGCCCAGATCCTGTAACTATGTCTTTTGGGCAGGGTGTCACGTCAGCAAACCAGCTGTGATCTCCAGGCTGGAGCAAGGGACAGAGCCATGGGCAAGGAAGGAGGAGATGAGCCGGTGGAGATTTCCAGGTGAGAAGACAGCCTACAGGGGGACCCTGGGAGTCAGGCTCCAGGTAGTTCCAAAGCAGAGTCTTTATTTTCTTTTTTTTTTCTTAATTTTTTTTTTTTTTTGGTTGTAGATGGACACAGTATCTTTATTTATTTTTATGTGGTGCTGAGGATCGAACCCAGTGCCTCACGCATGTGAAGCGAGAACTCTACCACTGAGCTACAATCCCAGCCCCTCTTTATTTTCTTTTCCCAGGTGAATGTTCTTAAAATTCTTGGGTCATTGCAAGCAGTAGACATTTGACCTCAGACCTTAAGATGCCCAAATGATCTCTGCTACCTGCACACCACTGCATGATTCCTTTCCTTTGCCTGGATTTTAAAGAGACACCTCCTCTGTTTTCATGCATCCTTTTATTCTGCCATGAAAACTTGCTTGCTCAGCCTTTCTCTGGAATCTTCAGCCTTGTGCTTTCCCACCTGAGGTTATAAAATAGACTTACTCATGTGCTTAGGGATTCAAATATGCTTTGTATTAAAACAGCTGTCATCATGTGCCACTCTTGAGTTAATCTTTCTGTGAAATGCTTCAAAACTTATTTGCTACATCTGTGTTTGTTCCCACCCTCTCCTTAACACCTGCAAGCAGGTGACAGCCATTGCTGTGCTTCTGAGTAAAGTGATGACTGTCTGTCACCATCGTCTCTTTCTGTGTTCACCTGTATGAGGCGTTTGTTCACATTTGTCACCTGTTTCTGCAATAGAAAATTAAGTGACCGGGTTACTCAGAGCTTTTGCTCGAATCCCCTGCACGTCTTTGGGGAAGTGGGGCTTTTCCTACTCTGCTTCCAGCTCCATAACTTGGTACCAAGGAGTTGCTGAATCTCATTTTGCTCTCTTCTGTTTTGAATCCTCTAAATCCTACTCCCACCACTTGATCTCCTTCCTCCTTTTCTGTTTTTTTCTAACACCATTCTCCAACATCATAAGCCTGCATCGTCTTAATTACTAGTTGGCTCTTCTGATTCCATTTCTAGTTTGAGTTGACCTTTGAAGTTAATGCCACTCTTTCTTTTTTTTTTTTTTAAATATTTATTTATTTTTTTAGTTGTAGGTGGACAGAATATCTTTATTTTTATGTGGTGCTGAGGATCAAACCCAGGGCCTCACGCATGCGAGGCAAGCGCTCTACCGCCGAGCTACAATCCCAGCCCCAATGCCACTCTTTCTTAATGAGCCTGGTTACTCTGGTACCCTTTTTAGATGACTCTCACATTCCTCTTCTTTCAAAACTGTGTGACATGGCCCCATTCTGCCTAAGAGATTGTAACTGCAGGTTTCCTTGAACATCTCAGTATCATCCTATGGGGACAAGAGGTTTTATTTGTCCTTATTTCTCTAGGAAGCTGGTGGGACAGTTATGAAATCCCTCTTTCTTTTAAGAAAGGCATCTTTGTCAAACATTTGTTCAGGGAAATTGTTATTAACCAGAGATCCACATGGGAATCCCCTCGGGAGCTTTAAAAACACCCCCGGTAAAGCCCTAGGCCAAGAACTTCTAATGGGGATATCAGCAATCCATGGTCTTTACCTCTTAGGGATTCAGCCGCTGGGCTCTGAAACTTCACGACCTCTGAACAGAAGAGTGACATCTTTGCAGTGCATATTGGTGCCAAGGGTGAAGCAGCAGGTAGAGTCTGTGGTTTAAAAAGGTAAACGAAGACACAAGCTTGTAAGGGTCTATGCACAGGATGAAGAAGCTGACATAGAAGATTCTTAAAGCCCTTCATTCAGATTTCTTAAACCCCTGCTCTCTCCATTCCCCAGGGAACCCTAGTGTGTCTTTCATCTTTGCTCATATTTCCTTATCTCCTTGGGCCCTCCTCACCTGGGGGAAGCGAGAGCTGTGGGCACTGGCTTGTCATAGCCCATCATGACTAGATCTCAGCTCTGCATTTGGTAACATCATCAGGATAAGTTGGGAACACTCTCCGGCAAGGCCAGTTTCTAACCATGGAAATGGGTAGATGCCACAGATCCTGTTTCCCTGCCAGTGCCTGTCAGCCCCTTGGGCCTACAGCATTTCTTTTTTTGCTCACTCTTGGGTCTGCCTCGCCTTGCCGATCTGCCACCTCAGGCCTGTTCAGAGCAAAGTATTGTGGCCCTTTCATCCCTAGTGCCGGTTTCTCTCTTTTTCTTTTCAAAAGCCAAGGGACTAGAAAGTGTTCATGAATTATTTTTTAGTCTGGGCAGCTAGGCTTAAAACCACAAAATTAACCCTCCCTCCAGACATTTGTGAAATAACTATGATACATGGAAAGATGAGGTTTTTGTTTGGTTTTTCCTAGAAGCGGGTCAAGTTGACGCCCAAGTAGACAGAGGACAGGAACATCAAGACAGCCCATTGGAGCAAGCTGCAGGCCCAGATGGGAAAAAATTAATCACCAAAGGGCTCCATAAATGTATTGAACTTGGAAAAAACTACCCCCAGAACACACACCTGGTCCCCTCAAGACAGCAGCCCCACATGTGTAACTCGTGCGGAGAGAGACTTCAGCAAAGCCTGGAGGTCAGGCCCAGTGCCTGCCTTGCAAGGAGGAGGTTTGAGAGCGACGGTCATGGGAACTTATTTCTCTACTCCAAGCTGGAGACTGCTCACCCTGCGGAGAGCCCGCGGGAATGTACCCAGTGTAGAAAAGCTGTAAGCCGGCACGCAGCCCTGGGTGAGGATCAGGGAGCCAACGGTGATAAGCCCCATGGCTGCACCAGGTGCCGGAGCCTTCTCCCGCAGGTGGGAGCTCATCGTCCATCACCGGGTGCAC
>PVHX01019707.1:0-33781 GCA_004024805.1 Geosciurus inauris
TGCTGGGATAACAGGCTTGCACCACTGCACCTGGCTTTTTTTTTCGAGACTGGGTCTAGCTATGTTGCCCAGGCTGGCATTGAACTCCCAGCTCAAATGAGCCTCCTGCCTCTGCACAGATGGGAGTATGGGTGTGCAACACCCTGCTTGGCTCTGTGACTCAACTTAAAATAATTATTAATTAAGATTAAAAGTAGAATAAATAATAGTATCTACTTCAGGAGTGGTTATGGTAATTTGTATTAATATTAACAACTGTTTATAAAGCACTTACTTGGAGTCAGCCATGATGCCCTCTTAGGGGATTGCCAGCATGGTGGGGCAGGGCACAAGCTCAGGTAGAAGCAGGTGTGTCCTGAGCAAATTGCTTAATCTCTCTGTACCTCAGTATCCTCGTGTATAAAATGAGAATAATATCTCAAGGGTTGATGATGTGGGTAAAAGAATTAATCTTTGTAAAGGAATCAGACCAGCACTCTATCCTATAATATGCATCAAGTGGTGTTGGTGGTTCTTGTTTGCTCAGAGTCTGGTAAGTAGCCCTCGGTAAGCAGGCTGCCGTGGGAGCCCCGGAGCCCAGAGAAGGGCTTTCTGTCCTAGGCTGGATGGACTGTGGGGCTCTGGGCTCCCTTCCTCTCGCCCTCTGGTGGATGCAAAAGGAAGAGGCAGGCAGAAGCTCAAACCAGCTGGGGGTTTCAGTGGGAGGAGATTAAAGAGGTACATGCTCTTCCTTCTTCCTGCTGGAGACCCATGCAGCCCTGACTTCCAGAATCAGTTCAAGTGAACACAACTTTTGTACCTTCTTTTCCTGCAGTGCTGGGAAAGGAATCCAGGGCCTTGTGTGTGCTAGGCAAGTTCTCTACCACAGAGTACGCACCCGCCCCGCATGCCGCATCTTTTTCAGAAGTTAGTTCCATGATTCAAAATCATCTAGTGCAAAGCTTTAGCCAAATGTCGCCAGAGTTCCCTGTGTTCTCCTGATGGCTTCCCACCACCCAGTCACCCTCTTCCCTATTGTCAGAAGGATGGTTTCATGGCTGAAGTGGGCTCTTGACTGTGACAGCACGCTGTAACTCTGACCTTCACTTACACCACATCCAGGTGTGGCTGCATCCAACATCCAAGGAACAACAATGGCCAGGAATAAAGTTTATCTGTCAGGCCAAACTCACTTCCAGCACCAGTGTCCTCTGGGAAGCTGGGCAGGGACCACACTACTGAGCATGTGCTCAAAAAATCCTTTTGCTAAGGGGCCATGACTCCCAGGTTGTAGGCACCGGGAGTAATCAAGACAGGAGACAAAGTTTGCCCCTCAGCAGTAGACGGACAGCTCACAAAAGTAAAAGGCAGTGGGAAGTGCATTGCAGAGAATTTAAAGAGGTAGTAAAGGTAGGACAGGACAGTGGGGGTTCTGTCTGGGGGTTGGGGAAGGCCTCCGAGGAAGGCGACATTTAGTCTGAAAGATCAGCAAGAGGCAGCCGTGGCGGGCTGGTGTGTGCTCTGTGGTGGGGCACCCTGTGCAGCACTGCTGGAGAGCAAGCAATGAGGCAGGGAGAGAACAGGGGGTCAGTGAGGAGCAGGGCCTGGGCCTGAGGGGCCTGGGAATCTCTGTAAGGAGTTTAGACTCTTGCCTGGTATAGTGGTGCGTGCCTGTAATCCCAGCTACTTGGGAGGCTGAGGCAGGAGGATTGTGAGTTCAAAGCCAGCCTCAGCACCTTAGCAAAGCCCTAAGCAACTCAACGAGACCCTGTCTCTAAATAAAATATAAAAAAAGGCTGGTAGCCGGGCGCGGTGGCTCAAGCCTGTAATCCTAGCACTTAGGGAGGCTGAGACAGGAGAATCACAAGTTCAAAGCCAGCCTCAGCAACGGCGAGGTGCTAAGCAACTCAGTGAGACCCTGTCTCTACATAAAACCCAAAATAGGGCTGGGGATGTGGCTCAGTGGTCGAGTGCCCCTGAGTTCAATCTCCAGTACCAAAAAAAAAGGCTGGTGACGTGGCTCAGTCGTTAAGTGCCCCTGGGTTCAATTCCCAGTACTGAAAACAACAACAACAACAAAGAGTTTAGATTTTATACTGCATGGAAGGGAAAGCCAGAGGAGTGTTTTAAACAAAGCAAGGACAAGACAGTAATTTTTGTATAAGATCCTTCGGCTGCTAGTGCAGACGGAGGGGGCAGGACAAGAGTAGCAATGCTGATGATCAGCCAGGAAGCTGCTGGCCTATTTTATTCACTTCATCTCATTTTATTTTATTGATGCTGGGGCTGGAACTCAGGGCCTTGCACATGCTAGGCAAGCACTCTACCATGGAGCTACATCCTGAGCGCTCAAGACTGATTTTAAAGGAAGCATTTACAGGAGCCATAAATGGACTGTTGGCATGGGGGTGTAGCAAGTGAAGGGAGGAACTTCTGGCCTGAACCACTGTATAGACAGCAGTGTCATTTACCATGGGGAGGAAGACGGGATTGAGGCTGCGCTGGGCGGGAAATCCAGAATTCCGTGTAGGAGGCTGACATGTGAGATGCCACGTGGTGCCACTGAACAGGCATCTGGGCAGCTGGGGCTGTGGTCCCCAAGAGCACATCCCCAGAAGGGGGCTCCCCACACTAAAGCCAAGCTGGCCAGGAGGAGCCAGCAGAAGCCATGGGGAAAGAATAGCTTGTGAGCATGGAGGGAAAGCCAGGAGCAGGGGGACCACAAAAACCAGAAGAGAAATGGCTGGGTTTAGCAAGAGGAAGGTCACTAGTGACATTGACGAGAGCAGTCTTATCGGAACAGTGGGATGAGGGGGTGAACTTCTCACCTCTTTCTCAACCCTCTTCCTCCTGAGGACCTGAAGTGTGGGCCAGGACCCTGGGAGTCACCCAGAGCCCTCCTTCCCCTTGACCCCACATCCTTGGCTGCTCGCACATTCTACTTTTCTCTGCTTCTCCTGCTCTAAATTGGTTCAGGTCACACCACCTCTTCCCAGGACTTGCCACCACCCTAGATCACTGCCCTGCTTCTATCTCCTCTCCTGCTCACCCAGCAAGGCCTAGTGAGGCTCTGAAGTGCACAGGTGACCTTGAGTTTAGCACTGAAGCCTCACAGGTGGGACTCCTACTACCCTCAGGGTGGCAGTCAGCCACCCTGGGTGGGGATCTGCACCTTTTTACCTCCCTTATTCTGGGAGGGTAACAGAATAGGGCACCTCAAATATGCCTCCTTGGCATATGGATTATTTTGAGTTAAACACAAATGAAAACCAGCGGAAGTTGGAAAAGATATGCACCTCCTCCCTAACCCTGAAAATAGAGAAGAGCCGTCCCTTGGTGTCAGCGGGGAAAGGTTCCAGGACCCCTCTGATGTTCAAGTCCTTTGGCTAAATGGTTTGGTATTTGCATATAATTCAGGCACATCCTCCATATGCACTAAGTCATCTCTAGATACTCCTAATGCCTAGTTCAATGTAAATGCCACGGGAATGATTGCTGTAGTGTGTTCTCTAAGAGACAATGACAACTAAAAAAGGCTACATTTTCCATACAGAAATTTTGTTTTTCAAATATCTTTGATCTATAGTGAATTGATCAAGGATGCAGGACCCATGAGATAAATGTTCTGTTTGTGAAGGAAATTTATATTTACAAAGGAAACTTCTATTTGTGCCCCTGGGAAGAGAGCCACTTCCAGAGACAACTCTCACCACTGGAGATCTGCTGCATTAACAAGACGACCCTTAATTACTACACACTTCCTCCCTTGCCTTCCCCAACTTGCCTCCCCACCCCAAAAGCCCCCAACCACCTTTCCTGCCACAGTTTTCTTTGTGAACTTCCATGTGCAAGTAACTAAAGTGTGCTCTCTTCCTTGTTACTGTCTTTCGTTGGTTTGATTCACAAATCTCAGCCATTACACCTAAGATGGTGGAGGAAAAGCGTTTTTCCTCCACTCTGTTCCCCTTTAACCATCTCACCTGCAGTTTGGAGAGCTCCTTTTCTACATAGTGATGCTAAAGCATCACCTCCTCCAGGGAGCCTTCCAGGACTATTCCCACCCTTATGGACACTCAGCCATGATCCAGGCTGGCCACTCACCTGCTGCACAGGCTCGATGTTCAGCTCCATGTAGTGACTGATTGCTGCCATTGTCTTCAGTGACTTGCAGTGTGATAAGGTGGTGAGTGGCATCCAATCCGAAGTCTTTCCAGTGGAGACAGGGAGAAAGAAATTTTCAAGTCAGAAGGCATTTTCAAAAACAAGGTCTCATTTTATTTAAAAGAACCCCTAAGGCATTTGTTTGTTTTTAGGGTACAATTTCACTTTTGGCTTCCTGTAAGATGTACTCTCTTTTGAGGTCACCCATGGGCCAGTGGTTCCCACCTACAGTACAATGAAATCAGCTAGGGATCTTAAAAAGCAATACAACTGGTGCTTCGTTGCCACCCAAGAACACATTCTGATTTAATTGGTATGGGATGGGACCTGGGGCTGAGTGATGTAAAAGCTTCTCAGGTGGTTCTAATGGGCTAAGAAATGTGGAATTCACTGCAGTAGTGTTAAATAAATGCTTTTGTAAACTGGGCACCGTGGGCATGCCTATAATCCCAGCAACCTGGGAAGCTGAGGCAGGAGGATCACAAATTCCAGGCCAGCATCAGAGACCTAGCAAGACTGATGTCAACATAAAAAATTAAAGGGGCTGGGACACAGCTCAATGATAGAGTATCCCCATGTTCAACCCCCAATATTGGAAATAAATAAACGCTTTCATAAAGCAGTGGTTCTCAATCTTTAGCATGAGCTTGTTAAAATAGAGATTGCTGGACCCCCACCAGAGCCCTAGAATTTGCATTCCTAACAGGTTACCAGGTGAAGCTGGTGCAGGGACCACACTCTGAGAACCATTGCTGCCAAGGATTGTTGTGAGGTTCCAAAGGCTTCTACTTCTCTATTCAGAATACTCAGACAAGTGGAGCTTTAAATCTTTAACTTTCCTTTTGGGGCATAATTTCATAACAGCTACTAGAATGGAATGAAAGGAACTTCCCCTTAGGATCTTCCTAAAAGTCTAAATGAAAGGCTTTTACCTTTGTCATATGCACCATCATCTTCTAGCTCATTAACTGAGATCACAATAAGCCTGGAATACTCTGAGGAGCAGCTTTACTTTTTACCTGTTCAAATACACCCACTGTCTACCTCCCTCTTCCTCTGTCCTGGCCACAAAGGATGTTGTCTCATAGCTGCATTCCCACTCTCTATGAGGGACCTAAGGTAGTGAAGAGCTCAGGTACTATGCAAAATTATTCTCCCTCCCCAAAAAATTAGTAAAGAGGGAGCTGACTTATGTTTAAGTCCTTACAGGTTTTCTTGTATTATGGGTTACTGTCTCAAACCTTTGGAATCAAGATCTTTTGATGAAGACAAACTGCCTCAATTAGAGTAAGTTCCAGCTACTCATAGAGGTTACATGATTGAATTATTTAAAAAGGAGGCAAAAGTCTGGGACACAGCTTCGTGGTGGAGCACCTGCCTACCATGTGTGAGGTCCTGGGTTCAACACAACCACCAAAAAAAAAAAAAAAAGGCAGAAGCATCACAAGTTCAAGACCAGCCAGAGCAACTTAGCAAGACCCTGTCTCATAAAAGACCCTGGGGATGTAGCTCAGTGGTAGAGTCTCCCTGAGTTCAAATCCCTAGGAACACATGTGAAGAAAACAAACATTTGTCTCAGACATATTAAGTTACTAGTGGTATAACAAAATCATAAATGGCAGACATTATTATAAATGATACTTTTGAAGATCAGCATTTTAGGAATATCAACTATATAGTGTAGAGCGGTTTCAGTGCAGTGATCACAAATAGCACATGGGTCCTTGTGGCTTAAGCTAAATTTCTAGAGTCAGCATTGCACAGATTCATAAAGTCCAGACAAAACAGCTTGGTATGGCGATGGGCCCTGGAGAGCCATGTTGTGGCGGTGATGATATGGGTGTCAAAGAGACATGTGAAAGTGGGCATACGTTTTTATAAAATATAAATGGAAATCAAATTTTAAAACTAATACATTGATTAATACATGGTTACCAAATAACGGAAGTGGATATTTGACTATTACATCTACATTGTTAAAAGTATATCACTTAATGAACTTGGTACACTTTTAAAACTGGGAAGATGGAGGATTCCATTGTATTCAGAGTCACTTTGGACGTAAAAGCAGCTTTTTAAGTGACCAACTGGCCAATGGTGGAAGGACTTCTAGAGTTCCCAAGCCCAACCCTCTGTGAGGCTCTCTGACTCTGTCTAGCTAGTAAGCACTTCTGTGGGACCACAAGTTTTCCTAGGAGAGACCTTGTCCTTGGTCCTGGCCTCCTGGTTCTCTCCCTCTTCCTCTGCACAGGTCAGAAGGGCCTGCGTGTCGGGGCTCTCTGTGGCTTCTGTGGAGAATCCTAAGGCTCGCCTCATCTTGCTCTTCATCACACACGAAAGGAAGATGATCTGAGATTTGGAAGTTAAGGGACAAGGAAGTGGAAAGCTTCTGGCCGCCCAGCAGTAGCCCTCACACCACAAGCACCTCCCCATCAGCCCCTGCTCCATCCTGCTCACCCTGGGGTCTCGTCCCTTCCTTTCCCAGAGTTATCCTGCCTGTGTCTGCCTCCAGACACGAGCTCATTTGAGAACAGGACCAGATCTCTCTCTACATTCCTGCCCCTGGCAAACACTTGTTTAAAAAAAACATTTTGAAAAACATCTTTCCTGAAGGGCCTCCCTTGCAGTGACAGAACATAACGTGGGTTTCAAGTGTCTCCTGAAAATTCATATCCATCTGGAGCTTAGAATGTGACCTTACTTTGCAAGTAGGGTCTTTGCTGATGTGATCATTTAAGAGGAAGCCATAGTGGATTGGGGTGGATCTTACATCTATTGACCACAGTCCTTATAAGAAAAGAGGACACCAGAGATATGAGAAGAAGCAAAGGCCTTGTGAAGACAGCCAGAAACTAAGATGATGAGGCTATAAGCCAAGGAACAGCAGGGACAACGGAAGTTGGGAGAGGCCAGGGAAGAGTCTCCCTAGAGGCTTCAGCCTCCAGGACTACCCTGCTGGGTTATTCACACCCGGCCACCAATGCAGGCCAGTCCCACTGCCCGCTTCTCCAGCAATCCTGCAGCCCACTGCCCGAGTTTAGCTTGCCCTTGAAGCACTCATGCTAAGGTCACCTGGGTACCAGCACATCAGGCACACCTGGGGAACCAGAAAGGCACTCTGCAGTCGCCATCAGATGCAGCACTTGTCAGCTTTGAACCTTGCTCCTGCACCGCAGGCTCCAGCTCAGAGAAGAGCAGAAAGGAAGCAACTGCCTGCACAGGGGGGTCTGCAGAGCTGGGAGAAAGGCTGGGCCCAGGGGCTCATGGGAGCAGCAAGAGTGGCACCAATCCAGGAGGAGATGCCCCCTGGGGAGCTGAACTGAGCCTGGAACCTGGGGCTTCTGACCCCAGTGGGCCAGAAGCCTGCTACTCCCTTTTGCTAATTCAGAGAGCCCCAACCAGGAGATAAATTCTTCTTGTTTTAAAAAGGGGAAACACCAAAATCCAATAATTGCATTTGTGTCTGCCTACCCCATGCTTCAAACCACCCCATCTCCCAAGAGTTCTGCCAAGCAAGAGGGAAGGAAGGCATGAGGGAGGGAAACACAGGCCTTCTTTGGCTGCACGCAGGCCCCCACCCATAGGTCCTGGGGTGGATACAGCAAGGTCCAGAGCAGCACGGCCGAGGGAGGTCAGGAACCAGGGTGTGGCCCGAAGCAGGTACTCAGGCTGCCGGTCATGGGCCACAATGGCTGAGGCATAGAGGAGGCCAGCCAGGGCAGACAGAAGCCACGCCCACAGGTGGATGTAGGAGAATGACTTCCCCCGGCACTGGGCAGAGAGAGAGGAGGGGCTGGGCAGGAGGAACCCCAGATCCTGAGGCCCCTCAGTGGCATAGCAGGTGCCCAGGGCCAGCCCTCCACACCCAGCCATTCTCCAGGGGCAGTGCTGCTTCTGCTTGGCTTCCAGCTTTTGCTCAAGCTTCTTCCTTTGCATCACAAACTCCTACTCCTCCCTCAAAACCTGGCTTAAACTAAACTCTAGGAAACCTCCCCTTAGTTCTTCCACTATAGGGGGAGCAAGTAACCCTGTTTTCTGGGCCCTGTCACACTTGACACATCCTCTGGCAGAGTGCCTTTTGCTGAGTATGATTTCACTCTTTAAACATTCAGAGGGCTCCTGTGGGCGGGGCTAGGTCCTCCTGAGGCTGTCCGGTGGGGGCTGGGGTAGGGGGAGTGAGACGGAGGTATAAAATGCCACTCCCACCCTTCTCCTGCTGGGACCCCCAACTCGGAACCAGGACAAATAGAAAAGGTCAAGAAAATGAGAGGTAATAGTCTGGAAATTTTGAAGCTAAGGGGACATTTCTGGAGAATAAGAAATGGAAATATATTGGTTCAAAAACAAGAAATATGAAATATTTATATGTAAGTAGCCTTTACAGGTATTGAGCCACCTTATGTATATATATCTAGGTATAGAGGTATATATATCTGTATATATAGATAGATAATATATATGCATGTACATAAAACTATTAATTAGATAAAAATTACATAATATATTTTAAATTACCTCTATTTATAAATATATAGTATTTTTACTAGATGACTATATTTAGAGGCATTGGGACATGGCTAAAGAATGGGGAAAAATGCATGTTTGGGCCAATTTCCTCCCATTTTAGCTCTCAAAAGAATCCTCATGAATGTTTCTGCATTTCATCCAGTTCTGCTCCAAGGCCTGTTTCTGGCCACCATCCACTGGAGACTGGTGAATACAGACAGCACCGTCAGGTACAGAGTGCTTGGCCAGCAGGGGTGGGCCTGGCCCCTGCCCCAGAGGCTGAGGATGGAGATGACGCCCTTACCCATAGGCCCTTCCCACCTCAGGCAGTGGGCAGCGCAGCTGGAGCTGGAGGCTCTGGGTTCCCCAACCTGAAGGCCCCACCACAGCCCTAGGGAACACCACAGGTAGTCAGGGCACTGTATTGGCTCCCTCAAAGGTCTTCCTATAGTAAGGCTCCCCAGTTCCCAGCCCACCCTGGAGACCCACAAAGTGGGCTGCTGCGCTAAGCCCAGGGTTCCCTGTTTTCCCTCTTAGTCTGAAGCCAGGACACTTGCTGGTGAGGTCACACCCGGGGGTGTTTCTGGCCTTTAGCACGGGGTAAACCTTCAGGCAAATGAGAACCCCTACCCCTATCCTTGAATCCTGTTCCCTTCTTTTATTAAAACCTGGTGCTTCTGGGCTTGTGATCCTTTTTAGGCTCCACAATGGGCCTGTTACAGTTCATGGTGTTAGCATTGGTGCTGTTCCTGTTCATGAGACAGGAATACCTGTGTCAGTCTGCCGAGGAAACCTGGCAGAGCACTTTGGACACCAGCGTTGGAGTTTGTCCTTCTCAGGCTCTCTATATGGTGGATTCCTGTACCTCCTCCTCTGCCCAACTGAACTTCCCTCACCTCTGCTGCCTCATATCTCACTTTCCCCACTGCCAGGCCCCCCATGAGAGCTCTCTACTACTCATGGCCTGGCAGTGGGGACAGTCTCCCCCTTATTTGCTAGAACTGCTTAGGAGCCTTCTCCCCCATCTTCCAAAATACTACACCTTCTTTTCTACCTTTCTTACAGCACTGAAATATCTTGTTGCACATTCTGTTCCTGATGAGACTATGAGCTTCCCAAGGACAATTCACATCTGTACCCACAACAGGACTTGCCAGCAGGGCTTCCCTCACTCCAGATACTTGCAAAATACCTGCCAGTAAGATGCTCAGGGACTGCAGAGCCCCAGGATCTGAATGCATCTGACCTGTAAGCCCTTTGCCCTCTTGAGAGGGATCCTTGTTTGTCCCAGCCCAGTGGATTTTCCCTGATCTGCTTTTCCTTGGCTGTAAGAAATGGGAAAGAGGCTGGTATGATAGCACAGGTCTATAATCGCAGCGACTTGGGAGCCTGAGGCAGGAGGACTAAAGTTCAAGGCCAGCCTGGGCAATTAGGGAGACTCCTACTTGGTGGCTTGGTGGTAGAGTGCTTGACTAGCTTGCCTAGCATGCATGAGGCGCTAGGTTCAATCCCCAGGACCATTAAAAAAAGAAGAGAGGATGGAAAAGAAATGGGAAAGAATGCAGTGGACCTGCCATCAGAGACCCTGAGGGCCTCAGAACCCCCTGGCTCAACTGCCCACTCTGTATACATACTCTCACTTCTGTCACGCACCGTGGCTCCTCAGAGACACGCAAGTACGCGTGTGTGCCCACGTGCACAGTGACACCACACTTCCAGGATGCTCCTGGAGTCCTGGGACCTCCCACATGACCCACAGCCCCAGCCCCACCCCGGCCTCACGATTCTGGAGAGCGGGGGTATCCGGGAGGCCCAGGCGCCCAAGGCAGCAATGCCACCCAGCAGGTAGCCGAGGACTTCGGTGTTCTCCTGAAAGAAGAGATGACATTCTCAGCTCTCCATGAGGACCATCCATGTGTCCCAAGAAGCAGAAGAACCTGAGGGGCCCTTTTCTGCTTTTAGAAGTTTCCTTCCCAAAGTGGCAAGGGCTCACTGCCCCCCAGTCCCATTCCTAAGGCACCCAGGGCATTCAGCAAGCAGGGACCCCAAGAAGGGAAGCAACCTGCACCACCCTGTGTGCTCACCAAGGGAGCTCAGCCTCACCTGCAGCAGGCTTCCCAGCAACCTCCGCTGGGGCCCCTGGACCAGTGCTGAAGCCTTCGGAACAGCTGCCCAGAGAGCCCAGCTTGGGCCCAGGCTCAGCGGCAGAGCCAGGGCAAATAAGCCAGCTCTGAGCCGCCGCCTCCTCGTCCTCTCTCTGGTGCGGCGACCTACAAGAGGCACCAAAATCCCATATGTCTCCTGGAACCTAGAACTTGCAGGTGGCTGCATGGGAAGAGCTGGTGTGGAGTCCACCAGAGACCACACAGCCTCTTGTGTTGTGCTGCAGCCGCATCCTCCCCACCCTCAAGTCCCTGAGGTTATGCCATCTCTTTGAGATGCCTTCTCCCTTCCCCCAACAATTGGTGCCATTCTCCTTCCACAGGCAGAGAGGACATTTTCTTCTTCTTCCTCCTCCCTCCTCCCCCTCCCTCTTCTTCCTCCTCCCCCCTTCTTCTCCTTCACACATACTAGGCAAGCGCTCTTAAACCCCAGCCCAAGGACTTTATCTTTTATAAAGATAAAGCAGCAGCTCTCCTATTCTAGAGCCTCGAGGATGGGTGCCAGGCCCTGGCCATTTCCACAATCTGCACAGAGCAGAACCCGGCCAAGTTTGGTGAATGCGCTCATGAGTGAACAGCCTCTGTGCTAGGCACCTGCACAGTAAGCAAGGCAAACAGCAACAAGAAAAGTCTTTGAAAGTTTACTTGAAATCTAAGACGCACAGTCCTCTGAGCAATTCTAAGAACATTTCTCCTCTGGACAGCATGGAGCAGTGGGGGGCACGGCACATTCTCCACTGGGACAACCACACCCTCTTTTGAACAAGGACCCCAGCACACTGCTGTCCCTGCTCAGGAACCCTCAGTCTCACATACTCAGGGCTCCTCATCCCATCTCAGTCACTTCCAGGCCCTGTTCTGCCTGGGGTGGTCCAGACTTTTTCTGGTATCCATTTCCAGAAGTCTGGGGGCTTTGCTTGGCCACCCATACTTACATGCTGTTCATCCTGCTCCCATCCCTGGCCCAGGCTGTTCTGCTCACACTCCCTGGGCTCCTGGTTCTTATTGAACGTTTCCCTGATACCAGCAGCCCATTCCCTCCCTCTGGTTATCCACGGTGTGCACACACCTCCAAACAGACACAAGTGACTAGTGACTAGCTCAGGGCCCTGACTCTCATCTGGCAGGGGTCAGGGACCTCGTTCATTTGTCTGTGCCTGCCCGGGGTCCAGTTCAGGATGTGACAAGGAGCAGGCACCAAGCTGACTGGTGAATGGATGGATGAATGAAGACAGGAGCACAGGGCCACACACTCACCTGAATGAGACTTGAATTTGGATCCACAAACTGGGAAGAGAATGTACATGAAGTTGGCTAAGTCGATAGTTGCTAGGTAGGCACCACTGAAAACCTGGGGGAAAATGGAAACAGTCTTGGCATTCGAGCATCTTTCCCAGCAACAACAGTGCTACCATCCCCAGATCCCTTGCACCTGTAAATCAGTCCAGCGATCCTTCCCACCCACGTTTGAGCACATAGGGTGTGCTCAAATGACTGACCCCAAGTTACACAGCTGCCCACTGGTAGAGATGGGACAAGAATCTAGCCCTTTGCTTCCCCACATGCTTTCCACTGCATGGGTGGTGTTGGCTGTCTAACTATGGCCCAACCACTGAATCTCTCTGAGTCTCAGTTTTCCCATCTGTAAAACAGGCATGACAAGGGTGCCTCCCAAAACCTGTCGAGAAGATTTCTTGGAACAGTTGGTGGGAAGTGCTGACAGCAGTGCCTGGAGAGAGTAAAGGACCTATGAAGGCGCCAGTGACTACAACAGCACACTTAGGTCAGGAGCCTGCGTGGCAGAGTTAGAATCCTGGTACCATCTACTGGCTTGGTGACCTTCGAGAAATTATTATTAAACCTCTCGATGTCTCAGTTTGCACCTATGTAGAAGGTGGAGATGAGTACCCATGCCATAGGAGAGTTGAGGATTAAATGAGTAATACATGGAAGTTAAGTATCTAATAAACATTAGCCATTATTGGGCTTGAATGGGGCCTCATTCTATGAGAATGAGCATCCTCCCAAAAAAGGGGGTTTGCTTCTGAGAGAACACTGCTCAAAGCAGGGCCTAGAACTCTCCTGAACTATGTCCTGACCACTTGGTCACCTCCTTCGCTTCTACCTTGGTGGGTACAAGGCTCATGAGGTCCCTGCAGTGGGACCCAGCAAGTTTTCCTAGATGTTTGTGGATAGGACCTTTCTACACATATTAGTGTGGGGGCCTCAACTTTTGGAAAACTAGAGATGGTTTGGTCCAAAGCCCACATCAGCACCTGAGAAAGGATTCAGCTGCCCTTGAGTCAGCTGGGGCTGGGCTCAGAGCTCTACAAACTGTAACAACCCTAATAACTATTTATCAAGCACCTACTATAAGCTTTTTGAAGTGGCAGGGTATGACAGTAAGTAACTCCTTGCCTTGCGGAGCTGACATTCTGGTGGGGTTAATGTACAAAGAGCAACAAGGGTTAGTACATGGACAGGGAGGGTGAAGCTATGGCAAAAACACTGCAGGAAGAGGGGAGCTGGACTGCTGGAGGAAGAGGTGGGCTACGATTCTACACAAGGTGGGGACTTATTTTGAAGGTGACTTTGAGCAAACAATTGAAAGGAAGTTATCGATGAGCCATGTGGATATCAGGGACAAGAGCATTTGGCAGGTGCAGAAGGAACAGGACACAGGCCCCGAGGGGGTACTGCTTTGCAGGTGGAAGGAAGAAGACAGAAGCCACTGTGGCTTCCATCACCTGGGGCCCAACATACCTGGATTGTGAGCTGTCTGGCCAGAATCGCCCCAACAGTGTCGCACAGGCTGGTCAAGAGGCAGCACGCAGCACACAGTGCTGACTGGCTCTACCCAGATTTCTTTGTACATCTCAGGTAGAGAAGCCTGGAGTGACAGGGTGTGCACAGAACACAGGAGCTGTGAGTTTGAGCAGACTTCTAAAAAGGGCAACAGTGACTCTGCATCTTTATGAAGCACTTTCTTTCCTAGGTGTGTAGCAGGTGTTTCCGGACTGGGTTTACAGATGGGGAAGAAAAAAATCAGAACACTGAGCCTCTGATCAAGAAGTCTAGAGGTCTACCGAACAGCTCAGTGGTAGAGCACTTGCCTAGCAAGCTCAAGGGCCTGGGTTTGATCCCTGGTACCAGAGTTCACCCACGTGGAGACACCACCCCCCTCTAATGAAGAGCATGACTTTCCTCCTCCAAATCAGGTCAAATCCATGTAATGACCCACCTCTCCACCCTGATTAGTTAGCTCTTGGGTTTTACTTTCTAAAAGGGAAGCAAGAGGGTTATAAAAGTCACCCAAGCACTGCTCTAACTGCAGAGCTAACTGCACAAATTAAAAAGATAACTCAGCCAGATATGGTAGTGCACACTTGTAATCCCAGCAATTTGAGAGGCTGAGGCAGAAGGATCACAAGTCTGAGGCCAGCCTCAGCAATTTAGCAAGGTTCTGTCTCAAAATAAAGCATAAAAAGGACTGGGGAGGTAGCTAAGTGCCTAACATATGCAAAGACCTGGGTTCAATACTCAGTATCTTCATCAAAAAAAGAAAAAGAAAGAAAGAAAAAGAAAAAAAGAAAGAAATTTCTTTGGAATTGAAGTGAAATTCTGATTCATCCCTGCCACTGAGTGGCTGGCCTCTGTTGGCCTGTGTCCAGCCTGAGCATGTTCTTTATTCAAGGACAGCAAAAGACACCACAGCACTTTGGGCTACCCTCCAATCTAATCCCCAGCTGCTACCAGCTTCTCTGCCTAGGGGTCTCTTCCAGCCCCTCACATGCCCAGCAGCACACACAGAACAGGGCAGGATGGTAGGGCCCAGCGGTCTCTCTGGCAGCATCACTGATTGGACTTCTGACACGATTTGTTCTAGATGTCTCCTTGCTACATTTCTAGGGGGAAACTGAGGCTTGACTACCACTCTGGTTTCATTTCCTTTAACCAGAAGGTGGTACTCACTCCCCATGGTTAGGTTCTGAGCCTCAGTCCTCGGGAATCATGGATGAGGATGGAAGGCTGTTGCGTTCCTAACCATTTCCTGACCCACTAGCCCAATCCCCAGACTAATGCTGGGAACAACCACCTGCTCTGGATCTTGAAACCAATTCAAGGCCAAGGCATTAAGACTCTCAAGTTAGGGACTCTCAGAGTTACACCCAAAGGAGAAATAATTTACTTCAACCCTCCCATTTGAGAGGGGAGAAAACTGAGGTCGGTGTTGACAAGGCAGGTTGACAGCAGGCCTTCAGGCTTCGTGTGTAAAGGCCTTGCTCTGTACCTGTTGCTTCCAGCTGACCTTGACCAGGCACACGCCACATGGACGAGACACATTACCCTAAGACAGCTGGAGGTTCTGGGTTGGTGGGGTCCTAAGAACTAACAGGTTCCACTCCAGGCAGGGTGTGAATGCAGACGCCCTGCTCTCAGACTGGCCAGCTGGGCATTCTCAAGGGAGTTCCTTAACCTCTCCAATCCTTGGCCTACATGTGAGTGAAATGCC
This sequence comes from Geosciurus inauris, assembly GCA_004024805.1. Classification (NCBI taxonomy): domain Eukaryota; kingdom Metazoa; phylum Chordata; class Mammalia; order Rodentia; family Sciuridae; genus Geosciurus; species Geosciurus inauris. Next base: position 15,322 of record PVHX01019707.1, read on the forward strand.
TGACAGTGCTGACCTCAGAGAGTGACTGTGAGCAACGAAGGAAATAATGTAGAAGCAGGGTCTCCTTAGTTTCCATCCTCAGATCAGAGTTGTCTTTACAAGTCTGCTCTTTTGTAATGGGATCTGGGGCTTTGTTCTCTCAATAAGTCAGGTTTTTTTCATCTGTAAGTGTGGTCACAGTGCCTACCTCGTGTGGCAGGGACAAGGTGAGTGAATGGTACAGCACTAAGCCCACAGTGTCTTTTAATTTGTTCCAGTCACTGGAAGCAGGGGCTGCAGAATCTCTGCAGCACTATCAGATGCCTGAGAGCAATCCTAGGGTGAGCTGGTTCCAGTCACTCCTGGAGATTGCTGGTCCATTTTCCCCTAACAGGGAATTCTTGGGCAGCACAATCTTGGCATTGCTTCTGGATTTCTTTGCCCAGGACAGAGTGGCTTAAGACTTGGAGGCTTCACCCTTAGAATCCAGGATACCCTGACCACTGGCCAAAGCACTATAGGTGCCAGACAGACAAAGGCAAAGGCTGCAGCCAGAGTCTGATCATCACCAGCTCCCTGCGCAGCTAGGAGAGCTCTGGGTAAATTGTGGTCAGAAACATCAAAGGACTTGCCAAGGCCCTCAAGGGTTGGTGGCAGAGCTGGAGTGATAATGATGTTTAATGAGCACTTACTAAGTGCTTTTCCTGTACTGCCTCATTTCTTCCTCCTATCCATCTTATGATGAATTATTCCCATTCACAGGAGGCCCAGAGTCTTTATAACTTGCTCAGCTCACGCCGTGAGTCAGTTTAAGAGCTCACAATAGAACCCAGTCGGGGCCCCATTCACCGCACCACCCAGCCTCCTCCTGCTGGCTCACAGCCCAGTTTCCCTGTGCGTGGAATCCGGAAAGAAGTATCCGACTTCAGTTCGTAGAGAAATGTTAGATTTGATCCTGGACTTATGCTGCCTCCTCCACCCGCCCTCCCTTCTTTCTGCTCCTTCCTCTGGGTTTCCAAGAGGTATTAGCAGGAGGGTAGCGCCAATCCCCCGACTACAGACCCGCCACCCCCTCGCGCGGCGGGTCCCTGCCCCATTACAGCGCGTGGGCGGCGATCCAGCAGGAGGAGGCGCAGATCCACAGGCCAAAGGAGATGCAGACGCGGTGGCGGGCGAAGCAGCGGTCCAGGTAGTCCCAGTCCCAGAGCGCGGGCGAGGGCGCGGGGCTGGACGCCTCTCCCATGGCACCGCTCGGCACGCACTGCCCGCCCGAGCTCCAGCCTCCTCCGCTGCGGGCAGCCGGGGCGCCGCCGCCCGCGCCCCCTTCTCCCGGCTCCCCTCGGCCGCCGCGGCAGAGGTGGGCGCGCCCCGCTCCGCGCTCCCGGGAGCGCGCGGCGACCGCGACACCGGAGGAAAGTTTCCGGGACCGCGCGGCTCCCCACCCTCGCGCTATTGTTGGGGGTCGGCTGGGTGCAGGCCGCCCCCCAGCGGCAGGAGCCGGAGCAGCCTCCGCACAAAGGCTGTGGTCCCCGCCCCCGCCACACCACCACGGCGCCCAAGCCCCGGCAGACTCTTCGCCGCCACCCAGTCCGAGTCCCGCGGCCAGACGGGACCAGCAGCCGGGCTGAGGGAGGGTAGAGCTTCGGCTGGGTCTCTTAATGCACCTTGTCCCTTCACTAATTCACATTTCCTGAAACAAAGAATACACACCGTTGTCCTAGCGAAGCGCTTGGAGGCTGGCAACCCGAGGTGAGCGGGCCTTGGTCCGGATCATTAAAAGGGTGCAATACAATGGGTGGGTGGGAAACGGGAAGAGCGAGCAGACGCGCCGGGGATCAACCGCCCCAACATCCTCCTCTCCACTCTTTTCTGCAGCTGTCAACTTCATCTCTGTCCCCATCCAGTCACCCACCGCAAGGAACATCATCTAGACCACAGCCCCCAACCAAGGAGCGGGTTCTCTTTGGAATCTGCCCCTTCCCATAGTCACACTGCTGCAGAACTCAGACCCATAGGCTATTTTTCTTGAAAACAAATTGCTATAATTTTTAAATTTCCTTGTTGATTTTAGTAAGTTTGCTTAAAGCAGGACACGACTGTCGTTTCATTTTTTAAAATGACAGCTTTATATGAGTGATAACTCATACACCATAAACTTTACTTTTTAAAAGTGTACTCATTCATGGTTTTTAGTACATCCAGAGTTGGGCAACCAATACCACCATCTAATTTTAGAACATTTTTATCACTCCACCCTACCAAACACCTACCTAGCAAGCACTCTCCATTTCTCATCCACACTCCCAGCTGCAGGAATCATAAATCTGTTTCTTCACTATTCTGGACATTCCACATGAATGCAGTCATTCAGTGCATGACCTATTTGGGACTGGCTTCTTTCACTTAATATGTTTCTGAGTTTCATCAATGTTGTATATTTTAGCACATTCCTTGTTGTGGACAGAATAGTAATACGTTGTATGGATATGTCACATTTTATTTATCCATGCATCAGGTGATGGACATTTGGGTTATTTTCACCTTTTTTTTTTTTTTTTTTTTTGGGTATCATGAATAATGCTGCTATGAACATCAGTGTAGGAGTTTTTGTGGGACATATGTTTTCATTTCTACTTGGGTATACATGTAGGAGTGGTAATTGCTGGGTCATATGGTAACTTTATGTTGAACACTGAGAAACTGCCAGAAGGTTTTCCAAAGTGGCTACCCTATTTTGCTGGCGCATTCATTTTTAAAAGTTATGACCACTCACAGGAGAAATGAAACACTATACAGTGTGTAAGGCATTGCTGTGGTCTGAGTATTTGCATCTTCTCAAGTTCCATATGTTGAAACCTAATCACTAATTCGATAGGAGATACCTGGCACCCTTAGGAGGTGATTGAGTCTTGAGGGTGGACACAATAAAAAGTCACCATTTGGGGCTGGGATTGTAGCTCAGTGGTAGAGCGCTTGCCTCGCATGCGTGAGGCCCTGGGTTCGATCCTCAGCACCACATACAAAGCAATAAAATAAAGACATTGTGTCCATCTACAACTAAAAAAAATATTAAAAAAAAAGAAGTCACCATTTATGATCCAGAAAGCAGTCTCTTATCAGATAGCAACCAAGCGAATGCCTTGATCTTGGACTTGCTGGCCTCTAGAACTATGAGAGATCAATTTGTTGTTTATGAACCACACAGCCTAGAGTATTTTGCTGGAGCAGCCAGAATGGACTAAAACAAGTATTGTGCTAGGAGCTAGGGACATATTGTTAAGAAAAGCAATGGTCCCTACCTTCTTGAAGCTTATAGCTCAGCAGCAGAGAGATGTTCAATGAGTGAAATATATTAACCAAATGGGATCTAAATGAAAATAATAAAATGATTAAAATGAAGTGATGTAAAATGAATGCCAGTGAAGGCATGATTAAGGGGTTAAAGTAATAGGAGGAAAAATCATAACTCAAGTTTCTCACAGTCTGTAATAAATTCCCACAGTGTCTTCTAGCTGAGCCACTGCCTACACCCTAAAGGAACCCTCGTCTGAAATCTCTGTCCCTGGTTTTTTGATGGTTTTGGTATACAGCCATGTATGTGTAAAGGATTGTTCTTTTCTTAATTCCCTTAGATACTGACCTGTGGTTGCTTGCATCCTATGCTCCTCTGGTAATGTTTTCTATCAACTGTCCCCAAAAGATAACCTAATCTCTCTAAAGTGCCCTCCCTTTCCCAGGCCCCGAGGCCAACCTTATGCTCTCATTTTGTGTTCTTAAAGATAGCACTATTAATTTGATTCACTCTTTATTACAGCTTTCCTCTCCCTCAGGCTCCACATGAGCCCTCAGAGGCTGGGCAGAACTTTAAAACTGCTTTCTTTTGTTCCTTCCAGCCTGGACCAGGTTGATGCACCTAGGCAGTTCACTTTTTCTGTGACTCCTTTGACAATCTGAAGAAAACCTCATCCTTGAAATTTTTCTCAGCCTTTAGCAATGTGTGGAACCCGCTGAAATTCAACTCTGGGTTCTATGGAGGAAAGAAGTCCAGGTGAAACCCCTGTAGTTTAAGGGTTTAAGTCCTTTCCTTTGCGTCTCTGCCTGGGTAGAGGGCAGTTTGGTGCACAGGTTGTCAGCATCAGTGACACTCTGCCTGCCTGTCAATAAAGCAGAAACCCATTCATCCACCTCTCTGGGCCTGTGTCCTTGGAATGCTTAGAATGCAGGGCTTCCTGAGGCTCCTGTAATAAATTACCAGAAATAATTGGTTTAAAGCAATGGAAATGGATTATCTTCCAGAATGGAGGCCAGAAGTGGGAAATCAGTTACACTGTCCTTCAAGTCGAGGTGTGGGCAGGGGGGCATTCCCTCTAGGGCGACTGAGGGAAGATTTCTTCCTTGTTTTCCCTCTTGCAGCTTCTGGCGACTGCATCCCTCTGATCCATCTCTGCCTTTTGTGGTCACATTGGTCTCTCTTTTGTGTCTGCCAAATCTCCCTCTGTCTCTCTCGTAGTGATATCTGTAATTGCATTTATGGTCTACTCAGGTACTTCACAGTCATCTCTCCATCTTTCCCTAACTTGATCAAAATCACAAAGATACTTTGGCCATATAAGGGAGCATTTACAGGTTGTAGGGATTAGGATCTGAGCCTGCTTGCAGTCACTGGCTTTGGTGACCCACAGAAAGACTCATGGGAAGAGTGTGGGCTATGTGGCCTGCACAAAGTAGACTGGAATACTCACCCCGCCCTGCCTCCTTGCAGCTGTGACTTGGGGCAGAGCGTTGGCTCATTCTGCACTTGTGTGTGTTCCTACCTGGAAAATGAGGGTGATAGGACCCACCTTAGTGTTGCAGTGATTCTTAGAAATCCTGCAGGTCAAGAAAGGCATATGTCAACAGTGGAAGTTAACGATGGTCATCATCTTGCCTAGGAGGTGCCTCTGGTCCACCAAAAATAAAAGCAAATAAGAAAGAAAAAGTCCAAAGAGTGTGAAGGTGTGAAGAGGGAGGTCAGCTAATGGTGGGGACACACATGGCTCACTCAGCTCTTGGTTCTCTTCCTTACCTGCCCCCTTGGAGTTGCCAGGGTCTTCTGGTTGTGGATACTTTGTCTGTGCCTCCCAAATGCATATCTCTAGTCAGACCTCCCTCCCAAGCTTTACTCTTTTAAATTAAGATACATCTATAAGAAAATGGTTACTATGGAGGAACACAGTCATCTCACATAGTCACCTCCTCCCCCACCCCACCCCCAATAAGAGCAGCTATAATTCACTCATTTAGCCAAAGTCCTGAATACATTAAGCCTCCCCCTTGTTCATCCTACATATTTGCTACTTTGTAGTCTTTGATTTACATCTATTTCCTTCTCCACACCCCAACCCTGGTGACCACTGTTTTATTCTTTATATTTTGAACTTATTTTTAAATACATTTCATGTATTAGAGAGTCCTCTAGGTCCATCCATGTTGTGGCAAATGGCAGAACCTCCTCCTTTTAAAAGGCTGAACACTATTCCATTGGGTACACAGTGTACATACACCACAGTGTCTTTATCCATTTGTCCACTGCTGGGCACTTAGGTTGTTTCTGTACCTTGGCTATTGTGAATAATGTTGCAATGAACATGGGAGAGGAGATACCTTCATGAGGTGGTGGTTTCATTTCCTTTGGGTGCATGTCTAGAAGAGGGATTGCTGGATAAAATGGTAGTTCCAGTTTTAATTTAGGAATTTCCATACTGTTTTCCATAATGGCTGTACATTATGGAAATGTACATATGTGTGCAAATGTGTGCAAATGTGCAAATGTGGCTGTTCATTCCACAGTGTATAGTTAGTTCTTGTTTTTCCACATTTATGCTAAAATTTGTTATTACAGGGCTGGGAATGTGGCCCAGTGGTTAAGCACCCCTGGGTTAAATTACTAGTACTGAAAACCAAACCAAACCAAAACAACTTGTCTTTTTTTCTTAACCCCCAACTCCCAGAGTCTGGCTAAGTTCCCCAAGCTGGCCTCCAATCTAGCTCACAGACTTCTTGCCTCAGCATCCCAAGTAGCTGAAATTACAGGTGTGTGCTACCATACACAGCTTTAATCTCTTGTCTTTTTGATAACAGCTGTCCTAACAGGTATCTCATAGTGGTTTTGATTTGCATTTCTCTAATGCTTAGTAATGTTGAGCACCTTTTCATGTACATTTGACCATTTTTATGCCATCTTCGGAGAGAAATATCTATTCAAATCCTTTGCCCATTCTTTTTTTAGTTAGGCTATACACACACACACACACACATATATATTTCTTTTGTGGTACCGGGGATTGAACTCTACCACTGAGCCACCTCCCCAGCCCTATTTTGTATTTTTTATTTAGAGACAGAGTCTCACTGAGTTGCTTAGCACCTCGCCATTGCTGAGGCTGGCTTTGAACTCGCGATTCTCCTGTCTCAGCCTCCCAAAGTGCCAGGATTACAGGCGTGCGCCACCGTACCCGGCTCCCACATATATTTTTAATGTTGAGTCATATGAGTTTTTGTATATCTTGAATATTGATAGTCATGTCTTAATGATGGGGACATGTTCTGAGAGCAGCATCATTAGGTGATTTCAGCATTGTGCGAACATCACAGTGGATTTACATGAACCTCAATAGTACAGCCTACTACACCCTTGGGCTATATGGTGTGTATATTGCAAAAAATAGTTCTTTAATCTCTAGTTACCTTTTCATTTTGTTGATTGTTTCCTCTTCTATGCAGAAGATTTTTAATTTGATGTAGTCCCATTTAATTTTGCTTTTGTAGCTTGAGCTTTTGGTGTGATATCTAAGAAATCACTGTCAAGTAGTTTTTCCCCTGTTTTCTTCTAGGACTTTTATCGTTTCAGATTTTATATTTATGTCTTTTCTCCATCTTTATTTTTGTGTACGGGATAAGAGGAAGGGTCAATTTCATTCTTTTGCCTGTGGAAATCCTGGTGTTTTTTTTAAGCACTATTATTGATCCTTTCTCTACTATGCCTTTTGGTGCCTTTATTGACAATTAGTTGACTATATATGTTTGAATTTATTCTGAACTCTCTATTCTACTGGTCTGTGTCTCTGTGTGTGCACACGTGTGCCATACTTATGGTGCTGGGGATTGAACCCAGAGCCTCATGCAAACTAGCAAAGTGCTCTATTGCTCACCTATATCCTCCACCCTTTATAAATCTGATTTTCAGGCAGGGTTTTGCTAATCATCCCGGCTCAAACTGGTCATCCTCCTGCCTCATCCTACTAAGTAGCTGGGATTACAGGTGTGCACCACTGCCCCCCGTTTATGTGTTTGTTTTTATGCCAGTACTATACTATTTTAAATACTGTTATTTTGTGCTTCAATTTAAAATCACCAAATGCGCTATCTCTGCCTGACCGCCGTCTTCTTGGAAACCTCTGCCGTGAGAGCCGAGTGGAGGAAGCAGCCAGTGCACGGGGTGAAGTACAAAAGAAGAAAGAGGAGGCAGCAGGTCCAAGTGAACCAACCTGTGCACCGTGGAGGCCAAGGGAGCAGAAATAAGGAAAGCTGGAGGCTGGGGACGTTGGTCGTACAAGTTGTTGGACTGCCTGTTGCAGTCCAGAATTTGTGTTGATGAGGATCTAGAGCTTCCACCGCTGTCCCATCAAGACCATCTCTGAGAGAAGATCCACTCTATGCATAACAGCCCCTGCTAGTCCTTTGCCTGGGACCTTGGTGTTCTGGACTAGTTTATTTCTCAGTTGTGGCTGAGAGTAATGGGTGTACAATAAATAATCTCTTTTGCTGTTTTAGCTGAAGAATCAAAAATAAGTAAATAAAACCAGCAAATGTGAAGCTTCCACCTTTTTTTCCTCTCAGAATTGCTTTGTCAGCGCTGGGGACATAGCTCAGTTGGTAGAGTGCTTACCCCACACGCACAAGGCAGCACCACAAAAACAAAATCAAAATGGGGATGGGAGCCGGGCACGGTGGCGCACACCTGTAATCCCAGCACTTTGGGAGACTGAGACAGGAGAATCGCAAGTTCAAAGCCAGCCTCAGCAATGGCGAGGCGCTAAGCAACTCAGTGAGACCCTGTCTCTACATAAAACACAAAATAGGGCTGGGGATGTGGCTCAGTGGTCGAGTGCCCCTGAGTTCAGTCTCCAGTACAAAAAAAAATGGGGATGGGGATGTTGCTCAGTGGTCAATCCCTGAAAAAAGGAAAAAGCCCCAGTGATAGGATGAGTCTGAGATAATGTCAAATAACCTATAAATACTGTGAGAAACTGTGGAGTTTTTGTTTTCTTCTGGGCCCGCCTGTGGAAAATACATAGTTTGGAGTGTTCCTCTTCTCAGAGTGCTACTTGCTGCTTCTGGACCAGTCTGTTTCCTGCAACACCATGAAAAAAAAAAAAAAAAAGAGATACCATAGAGTTTTATACGTTGATTTTTATATCCAGCCACCTTACTGAATTCATTTATTAGGTCTCACCATTTTTTGGTGAAAAGTCTTTGGAGTTTTCTACGTGTAGGGTCATGCCGTCTGCAAATAGATGGTAATCTTCCTTTCGGATTTGTATGCCTTTTACTCCTTTTTTCTAACTGTTCAGAATTTTTTTTTTCTGATACTGGGAATTAAACCCAGGCATCCTCTATCATTGAACTATATCCTCAGCCCCTTTTCATTTATTTTTTTATTAGGGTCTTAGTGAATTGCTTAGGTTGACCTTAAACATGCAATTCTCCTGCCTCAGCCTCCAGAGTAGCTGGGATTACAAGCGAGCGCTACCACAAGGGGCCTATCTAACTAGTAGTTTTGGTGTGGTGGAGAATAGGAGTGCTAAGTGTGGCCATCCTTGTACCAGATCTTAGAGGAAGAGCCTGGTTTCTTCCCACTTATTATGTTTGCAATGGGTTTTTCATAAATAGCCTCTATATATTTAGGAGCTTTCTTTCGATACCTAAACTTTTAAGAATTGTTTTCTTTTAATCAAGAAAGGATATTGAACTTTGTTGAATGCTTTTTCTGGATCAATTGATGTAATCATGTGGTTTTTGTCTTGTAGCCTGTTTCTGTGATGTATCACATTGATTGATTTGCATATGCTAAACCAGCTTTGCATGCCAGGGATAAATCTCACTTGATCATGATGTACAGTATTTTTGATGTGTTGTACTTGATTTGCTAATATTTTATCAAGGAGTTTTGCCTCCATGTTCATCAGAATTATTGGCCTGTAGTTTTCTTTTCTTGGGTTGTCTCTGTCTGGCATAGGTATCAAGCTGATGCTGGCCTTGTAAAATGCATTAGGAAAATATTCTGGTATTAATTCCTCCTGAAAGTCTATCAAATTCAGTTGTAAAGCCATTTAAGCCATTTTGGTCCTGGGCTGCTTTTCGATGTTGAGAGTCTGCTTTGTTTTACCATTGAGTTACATCCCTAGTCCTTTTTTACTTTTATTTTTTATTTTGAGACAGATCTCTTTAAGTTGCTGAAGCAGGCCTCAAACTTGCAATCCTCCTGCCTCAGCCTCCCAAATTGCTGGGATTATAGGATGTGTTACTCCACCCAGCTGTTGGGAGGTTTTTAATTATTACTTCAATCTCTTTATTTTATTGGTCTGTTCAGGTTTTTTGTTTCTTCCTGATTCAACCTTGACAGAGGCTGTATTTTTTCAGGATTTCTCTCTTTCCTCTAGGTTACCAACCTCCTAAGCTTTAGAGCCACATGCAGCTGCCCACTGGAGGTTTCCACTGGCATGTCAGATTGAATTTGTTGAAAACCAAGCTCTTAATTTTCCCTCCCAAAGCCTCAGGACACTGAATCAGCCTAGGTCACAAAGATTGTGAGTGGAAGAGTTTGGGCAGCCCATCTCGTGCTTTCTGGCATCACCTTGCCAAGGCCTCCTGATGACCAAAAGAGGATGGCCGTAGAGAAAGGCAAATAGCTGGGGTACCACAGCAATGATAGGACCTGAGCAGGGACAGTTGGCTCCCAGCCATGGGGAACTCCATCCTATGGAGAGCACTTGGGATTATAAGAAATCCTCCCTCCTTCCCTGTAAGACTCCTTCCGGATTCACCCAGTACCTTCCACAGGCACTCAGTCAGCCCTCAGAAGTGAATCTGTTTCCTTTCCAGGCTCCCCAGTGGTCCCACAGCCACCCAGGAGACAAAGACATGTTTTTTGGCCACAGTTCAAAGTCTGCTGAGAAGAAAAACTAACAAGAGGACTGTAGCACTTGTCCCCTTGGGCAGCAGGCCACGTCACTGCTCATAGGCATTTCCTGTTGGCAGCAGCAGCATGATCTCAGGCATTGTCCTTGTGAAGAAGGAAGGGCTGCAGGAACCTGGGCAGCCCGCAGGAGCTTTCCCTTTTGTGAGGGCTATTTCCTGCCAGTGTTCTTACCAAACATGTTATTTAGAGGAAGGGCTTGTGTCTACTAGGCAAACAGTAGTGACAAAAAACAAAAATAAAAACATCAGTCTGGTTTCATTATAAAAGAGAAACTTTTTTTTTTTTTGGCACTGGATTGAAGCCAGGGGTGCTTTACCACCGAGTTAAATCTTCAGTCCTTTTTATTTGAAAGGTCTTATTTTAGTCGCTGAGGCTGGCCTTGAACTTGTGATCCTCCTGCCTCAGCCTCCTCAGTTGCTAGCATTAGAGGTGTGTGCCATGGTGCCTAGTGAGAAATCAATTCTAAGAAAATGCATCAAAAATAAGTTTTTTAAAGAATGCATTTTGAAGTAATGGCATTTCCAAATATCAATCAATCCCATGGTGGACATGTTGAGGTGTCATGATTGAAACAGGTGGTAGGATTATTGGGATCCTACACTTCGTCTGGAACTGTGTGATCAACTCACTGTATGATCTTGAGAAGGTTGTTTTATCTTTTCCCCCTCATGAATCTCATTTGTAACATGCAGTTGCTGAAATTCATTGACCTTAGGATGCTCAAGGAGTTCGGAAAGGGCTAATGAACTGATAGATGTTGAAATACTACATCAAGGAAGCCCTGAAGTTTTAAAGAGGCAAATATCAATGAATGCTATTTAACAGCAAGGCAACTTAGTTTTTAAAGAGTTAATTACATAGAATTCAGCACTTGAATATTTACATCCAAGTAATTATTTTAAAGAAATATAAGTTCTTACTGTAGTTTACAATTCAGAAAGAAACCAGCTTCATCCCAAATTTGCATATGCTAACATGAGACAGATGAATGCACTTCCCCAATCCTGGTTACTGGCAAAGACAGAGAGGGAAGACAGGAATTACATTTCTATTTATTGTGATAACTATTTGGTTCAACTTTGTCCATTCTTCTCCTAATGGCTTCTGGGCCCTTATGGTATTTTACTGTCTCCTTTTATGTCCCTTAATTAAAAAAATTTTTTTGGTACCGGGGATTGAACCCAGAGGGCCTTAACCACTAAGCCACATCCCCAGCCCTTTTTTGTATTTTATTTAGAGACAGGGTCTTGCTGAGTTGCTTAGGGTCTAAGTTACTGAGGCTGGCTTTGAACTTGCAATTCTCCTGCTTCAGCCTCCTGAGCTGCTGGGATTACAGGCATGAGCCACCGTGCCTGGTCTGTCCCTTCAATTTATTAAAAATATTTTTTGAAAAATTTCAAGCCTATAGCAAAGGTGAGAGAATACCTATCAACAGTCATCATTTACGTTTTTGCCACATTTGTTCTCTGTTTCTTGCTCCAAACTATTTGAAGTTAGGTATCATGACTTTACTCCAAATGCATCAGCATATATTTCCAAGGACATTTTCTGACACACCATACTTTCATTACATTGAGAAAGCAATGTTATCTGATATGAACCCATATTAAAATTGGCTCAGTTGTTCTAATAATGTCAAGTATGGTGTTTATTTCCCAGTTTGGGATTTCATAATTAATTTGTATTTCTTCTTAGTCTAAGGCCTCTTATCTTACAGAATGTCCCAGACCTGGAATTGCCAACTTGTTTCTTTATGATTGAGTTTCTGTGTTTTTGCAAAGATAGCAGAAGGTGGTGATGTGTAAAAAAGAGGCACAGCCTGCCAGGTGGGGGCTATCTGTTGTGCCAGTTTTCATCACTTGTTTAAGCTGATGTCTGCCTGATCTCTGCACTGTTCAAAGCACTTCTCTTGATGATATTTGCCTGAATCATTGATTTATTTAGTGATTACAAAGTGGTGATTCTATCATTTCTTCTACATTTACTGATAGGTTCTTGAATTTAAAAGAAAAAAAGGGCAGGGCTGGGATTGTAGCTCAGTGGTAAAACGCTTGCCTTGCATGCATGAGGCACTGGGTTTGATCCTCAGCACCACATAAAAATGAATAAAGATATCGTGTCCATCTACAACTACAAAAATATTTTTAAAAAAAGAGCTTCCCTTCCCCCTGCTCCCCATCTTTTTAATACTACTGTGGACTCAATATTTATTTTTTTAATTCAACATTTTATTAATTCATATAAAACATTATAAGTGTTTTAATATTGTTAGTTGCATATTTATATTGGGGATTGAACCCAGAGGTGCTTAACCACTGAGCTATATCCCCAGCCTTTTTGATTTTTTTGAGACACAGTCTTGCTAAGTTGCTGAGGCTGGCTTTGAACTTGAAATCCTCCTGCCTCAGCCTCCCAAGCCACTGGGATTACAGGCATGTGCCACCGTGCCAGGCAGTTGCCTAATTTTAGAAGTGGACAAGATATATGAAATTATAAATGTGAAACTTACTCTAGCATCACTCCAAATCTCATCATCCGTCCTTGACTGCTGGGTCAGGCAGGGGTACCAGGTGTTCATTGTCTTTAGCTGTGGGCTTCTGAAGGTATCTATAAGCTTGCTACCAAAGTGTGGTTCCTGGACTAGCAGAATCTGCATGCCCCAAGAACTTGTTAGAAATATTGAAACTCAGGCCTCACCCAGACCCAAGCACTCATAATCTACATTTTAACAAGATGATTGCACACACACTGAGTTTAAGAAGCATTGATCTCTAGAAGACACTTTAAAAGTGCTGGGTTCAAGTGTGTAAGACTGAATCTTTTTTATTTTTATTTTTTGGTACCAGGGAATGAACCTAGGAGCACTTAACCACTGAGCCACATCTCCATTCTTTCTTTTTCTTTTTTTCTTTTTTTAATTTTATTTACAGACAGGGTCTCACTGAGTTGCTGAGGGCCTCGCTAAATTGCTGAGGCTAGCTTTGAACTTGCTACTACTGCCTACTGCCTCAGCCTCCTGACTCTGGGATTATAGGAGTGTGCTATCACGCCTGGAAACGTAAGACTGAATCTTAAGCAAAGAAATAGCCCAAATACAAATAGTTGCCAAGATCTATGTACAGACTTAAGTAGCAACAGAGCACATGTCTGTCATCTTGCCTACTGTAAACTAATCAGATTTTACTTTTCCCGAAATGGCTGTTCTACTTCTCTATTCCCCAACAGCCAAACAACCAAGAAAGTAAAACGCAAAAATCTGGCTCAATCAGAGAAATGACAGCAAGTGCCCAAAACAAGCCTTAAAACTCTTGCATTTTTAAAACATGTTTTCTAAAATGACTGTCTAAAATAGTTCTCCCTTCAGTTGCTGCTGCTTCCAAATCAGTCCAACAATAGTCATGGCAATTTCAATGACACTGTTTTAAATATACAAGCCAAATTGGTTGGTTTTCTTTCTTTCCTGGAATGGGCTCAACTGTTAACTGTGCACTGGAAAACATGATGGTAGTCACTTTTTACATTTAGTAATTTAGACATAGCAGTGGTACCCTGGGAGGGTGAGTGTGACTGAAAGGAAGTACAGTTTGTGTTTTCTGTGTACATACTGCACTTCAATTGAATGTTAAGTTCAGTCTACTGGGTGCTGTGTATTTTTCACTCAATGCCATTTGATTGTTAAAAATGCAGAATTGTTTTCTCCTTTATAAAGGGGTCTATGGAAAGCAAAATCTTTCCCACATCCTCTTCACCATCAACTGGATACAATGTGCAGAATGCAACACACAGCAACTGGACATTAAGGGTCAAAGTTCTGAATGACTTTCCTCACATTAGAGACAGGAGAAGGGAAAGGGCTATTGAACATACATGGCTACTGCCTTCTTGACAAAAGACTTAACTTCTGATTTCGTGAAAGTAAATCAATGACAGATGTATAGCAGGTTCTACTTTAAAAGGCTGGCATATTCCTTAGAATAAAATGCTGGAGAAATTCAAAACACTAGTGATAATGATAATGACTAATTCTTAAGTCTAGAGTACAGACCTCCACAATGAGGATGGGAATATTTACAAAAAATTGAAGGAATGCTTAATGAGATGCATTGGGGCAGAAGCAAAGGTGAAAACAAGTTCTCCATGGAGGGGTGTCTTAATTTGGGTTCCTAACGCTAATAACTTAGGCTCTATTAGTTTACTGGGGAGGCAAGTTCAGGAAGCAAAAGTGATGAGGTGGAGAAAATGATAAAAGGGAGAAAAACAATGAAGGGTGTGTTTATGAGATGGTTCTACCTGTGGGCAAGTGGGTTTACTTCCTCCAGGATCTTTTGAGGAACATGTGGAATGTACCCACTGGTGACATAGAAGCTGAGGATTTACCCCCACCCTTATCAATATTCTATTTATATAAAATGTCTGGAATAGGCAATCTATATAGAGAGGAAGTAGATTAGTGGTTGCTTAGGGCTGGGGAGAATGAGAAGATTGACATAGGTTGTGGGCAATCCTTGCGGTGATTTAAAATTTTCTAAAATTGATTATGGTAATGGTTGCACAACTGTGAATATGCTAACTACCACTGAATTGTCAGCTTTACAGCAAATTAGTATGTATGGTATATAAATTATGTCTCAATAAACTGTTATAAAAGTCAAAGCTTACTCCAAGTAAATATATGCTTTGTCCATTCATTATGCGTTTCTGTCACATGCCTGTGCCTGGATCAAGGTGTGCATAGCCCACTCATTTTTTCCGAGTCCAGAGCCTTCCACATGCTAAGCACATGCTCCACCACCAAATTCCACTCCAGCCCACACTCCAGTGCTTGCTCTTCTTCTATCACAAGTTTTTTATGCTGTCTCTTTTCTGACATAAAAAGGAATGACTGGAGGTTGGACGTTACAGGAGGCATATAATACTTCCAGCATCTTCAGTTTTGCTTCCTCTGTATTAGCCTTGATCTGTAATAAACTTTTGCCCTTAAGAATTTGAAGATATCCCATTATTCACTTGTATAAAACTTGTTAGCTTACCTCATTTTCCTGAGGTAAGCTTATTCAGAATCCCCTCACAGGCCCTACAGCCCCATGTGATCTGGCTCTTGTTAACTTCCATCCCCCGGTGCTTGCTTCTACTTTCAGGATCTCCTCAGCTATGGGCATTTTCTAGATTGCTCTTCCTGCCACAAGGTGGCTGGTCAATAAATATTTGTTAAATGGATGAATAAATATAATTTAATTCCCTAAAGTAACATTTCCCTGGGAAAACAAGTCTTAAATACAGCCATATGCCACTTAGTGCAGGAAAGTCATCAAGATTTCATCATGGTGTGAACATCAGGACCTATGACATATATACATTAACGAAGATACTTATGATGTCAGTACACAATATAATTTCATGCGCCCACTACAGTATATATAGTCCACTGTTGACTGAAACATTATGTGGCACTGAATACAAAATTAATATGTAACAATTAATATATATAACAATATAATATAATCAGCTATAGTCACTTCTTAAGTACAAACTCATGGGTTAAACAAAGGTTATCAGTAAATCCTCTGATATTTTGCAAAATTGTATGTAGGATTTCACATTTTTCTACAGAAAGTTCCCCTGCAAATCTACAATATAAAACAAGGTTAAGGCTGGATATGGTGGTGCATATCCCCAACCTCTGTTACTTAGGAGGCTAAGACAGATGAACCAGAAGTTTGAGGTCAGCTGTGATAACTTAGCAAGACCCTATATCAAAATCAAAAATTAAAAGGGCTGAAGATATAGCTCATTGGTAGAGCACCCCGGGGTTTAGTCTCCAGTACCGAAAACAAACAAACAAATAAATAAACAAGCAAGCAAGCAACTGAGTTACAGGAATAACAAGAAACAAAAAAGGGATACACAAGAAATGAGGGGCTGAAAGAGTCATAGTGCATTACACAGAATGTGACTAAAAAGTACAGTGGGCCTGCTCACCCTTAATGGTGAGTACCTAAGGACATCTGTGATCCCTACGCCTGAAATAAAAACAGTAAACTATTCTCCCATTCTTTGTGGATCTCTACAGATGAGTTAGGTACAACACATGCTTCCCTTTGTCAGAGTGGCTCAGGGGATGGTGGTTTCAAAATGGAAGGTCAAGGTCTTCAGAGGCTTTTAAAAATAATATATGCTGCACTTTGGGAGGCTGAGATAGGAGAATCGCGAGTTCAAAGCCAGCCTCAACAATGGCGAGGCGCTAAGCAACTCAATGAGACCCTGGTCTCTACATAAAAACACAGAATAGGGCTGGGGATGTGGCTCAGTGGTCGAGTACCCCTGAGTTCAATCCCTGGTACATGCACACACACACACATGCACACACGCGCGCACCAGCTCCCCAGCCCTCTGTCATACCAAAGATATGTTGGACGTTTACGTGAAGTTTAAACTACTAATCCAATAATGTCCTCAAAATAATCCACCTAAAATTCCAGTCATGTTTTAATTGACTACAACTGCTAAAAGATCATGGAATGTCCAGCTGGCATTCAATCCACTTAAACAAATGAAAACATCAATTAGTGACAATTTAATTCTAGTATATTTTCAAAAACATCCCAACTCGAATTAATATGCATTTGTATGCATGTTTACACAAATATACATCATTCATTCCCTCATCTGAAGTTCGACCTCCTACAGGAGTACGTTTCTGGAGCTCCAATGACTACTTGAGTCAGAGCTGGCGTTTCCAGGAGCCCTTCAGTCTTGACATCAAGACTGTTGGGTGTGGCTGCGTTCCACTAGAGCAAGGTATTTTCCATAGAACCAGTCTTGGAAAAGTTCCACAGGCAACAAGCAGCTTCTGTTCTTTTCTATCTGCACAGTGCAGATGCCACTTCTGTTGCAGCTCAGGTTCACATATCCAGGTGCTTATAGAGTCTACGACTTTTCTCTTTTTTATTTCTGTTGCCGTGTTTTTTCCAGGGCTTCCCGGCTCTATTCTCAGAGGTCAGAGTAGCTGTGGTCACCAGGCCACTCCCAGGCTTATAACCCATCACAGCCTGAACCCCTTTGGTCAAAGCTCTCACATTCTCCTAGGAAATAAAAGACATTATAAAAGGTGCCAGCAAGCTCCTTTGACGAACATACACAGTATTGTTTATGGATCACTTCAAGATGAACATGAGCATATTACTGAATTTTTCTTCTCTTTCTCTCTTTCTCCATTCCTTAAATGTTAAGCTTCCCAGCATTCTCTTTGGTTCATTTCATTTTCCCCCATATACTTCATAGTCCCATAGGTTCAAATGCCATCTACAACTAAATTCATAGCATCACCTGTTTTCTGGAAATCTCTATCCCATCAAAATCCTACCTGCCTCCACCCAAATTAGACATTGACTCTATAAAGAAATTTTAAGTTGAGGCTGGGGCTATGGCTCAGTGGTAGAGTGCTTGCCTAGCACACGGGAGGCACTGGGTTCAATCCTCAGCACCACATAAAAATAAAATAAAAGATATTATGTCCACCTACAACTAAAAAATAAATATATATATAAAAAAGAAATTTTAAGTTTGCCTATTAAGAAAAACTAATTCAATATGATCTGCAAACAGAAAGCAAGATCCCATGATCTTTGTGTAATAGTAACATACTGGGCTAAAGGTTAGATACAGAATAAAAGTAGTGGTAAGTTTTCAGCTTTTTTATACACAACCTTGCCTACCTCACAGGCTCATTATGTGAGGCACACAGAAAAAGCACTAGATAAATACCCAATCAGTTTTTGGATATAGCTGATCTTTTTGATTTGTTTTTGCTGTAGCAGTCACTTAAAAGCATTTAAAAATATATTAGGTATAATTCTATGATTTAACTCTCCTGCACATAAATCCATCTTTAAAAATCCTACAGATCTATCTACAGTGGATATGATGTAAGCAATTAAGGTTTTATATATATATATATATTTTTAAATTGAGGATATAACCCAAGTGTGTTCTACCATTGAGCTATATCCCCAATCCCATTTATTTATTTATTTATTTATTTATTTATTTATTTATTTTTTTGGTACCGGGGATTGAACTCAGGGGCACTCGACCCCTGAGTCACATCCCCAGCCCTATTTTGTGTTTTATGTAGAGACAGGGTCTCACTGAGTTGCTTAGTGCCTCGCCCTTGCTGAGGCTGGCTTTGAACTCGCGATTCTCCTGTCTCAGCCTCCCTAAGTGCTGGGATTACAAGCGTGA
>PVHX01019708.1:0-33776 GCA_004024805.1 Geosciurus inauris
GAGTGGATTGCCATCTGGACCCTCTGCTGGATCTGGTCCTCCTCCTCCCCCACCAGGCCCACCTCCACCCCCAATCCCCACCAGTTCAGGCTCTGATGACTCTGCTTCCCGCTCAGCACTGTTTGCACAGATTAATCAGGGAGAGAGCATCACACATGGTGAGTACTTTGGCAAAAACAGTTGGTACAGCAAATTGTTTGGACTAGACCTCACCAACCAGACATAATAGCTAGTCTGTAAACCAGAACCCTGGCCTGCATGTAGAAGGACTTCTTTGTTGTTGTTGTTGTAGATAGACACAATACCTTTTTTTAAAAACTTATGTATTTTTATGTGGTGCTGAGGATTGAGTCCAGTGCCTCACACATATGAGACAAGCATGCTACCACTGAACCACAACCCAGCCCTAGAAGGCCTTTTTTTGGGTGTCACTTTCCTTCAAGTTACCCAAAGGGACAGCAGACATGGCTTAGGTAGAAATTGAAACTAGTTGGTAACAGTTGGGGAAAGCCCTCTGCCCATGAGAAAGTGACTTAATATTAAATGGCGTACATAGAGTAGCTTCTTAGGTCAAGTACACAGTACTGGCAGTTTTCACCAGAACTTTCTCCATAGTACCACGTGGTCCCTCTGGGAATTCATTGTCAGGAGCTAACTTTCTCAGAGGATGCTTAGTAACCACATGAGAAGTTTGCACAGGACTGACTGAATGTTATAACATATGAAAACCTTATACATAGCTGGTGGAAGTCTTAATTATACAGCCCTTTTCTATTTATTGACCCAAATAGTTTTTAAAAGTTTGGTAGTATATAGTAGCTAAAAGTGGTGTGACAATAAAAATATCCAACAGTGAGGGAAAAGGCTAGTTAACTTTGCTATATCCTATTCATGGGGTATTATGTAACCATTATATTTTTCTTCTACCAAAAGCCTTGTAATGTTTAAGGGAAAATAAAATCTAGCATTCAAACTATAACCACTTTCAGACACTATGAGTCTGGGTAGACCCAGCCCAGCTGAAGAAGTCAGATCTCATTGTCCTCCCCACCAACTACAAGCCCCTCCACAAAATGGCTCCCCTGCACTCCCTTCTCCTAGAAAATAAACTATAACCATTAGCAGTGAAACTAAAAGAGCCATTCAGTATTGGTTCTGGAGTCAGTATAGATTGGGCCATGTTTAGGAGTAAGGTGTAGGTCAGTCTACTAAAGGAGATTATGGAATCTTTTTCTTTAAAAAAAAAAAATACATATATATATGTGTGTGTGTGTGTGTGTGTTAACAAAGTTTTTATTAAGCATTAATTGGTCAGACCAATTTTGTTAATAGCATATATGGTTTTGGCCAAATAAAAACAATATGACTAGATGAAAATACTGGATATTTTCAACAATGATTGGCATTGGCATTGGTGGAGAAAGTTAGTTAGGGGTGAGGGGCATTTTTGGTTTTTGTTTTTTCCTTTCACCAAATTTTCTTTACTATCATGTTTTTCCTCCT
Source organism: Geosciurus inauris (assembly GCA_004024805.1). Classification (NCBI taxonomy): domain Eukaryota; kingdom Metazoa; phylum Chordata; class Mammalia; order Rodentia; family Sciuridae; genus Geosciurus; species Geosciurus inauris. The sequence goes on from PVHX01019708.1 coordinate 1,504, forward strand.
GTATTGCTAATTTAAAACTACATACATACACACTCATTTTTTTTTAAATGCAGCCATATAATTTAACCTAGGGAGAGAAGAGAAATTATACAAGGGTTCTCCAAAACTGCTTGCAAGAAAACATCCCAAAGCCTCAGGGTTTTGCTTTGAATTTTCTAGTAAGAATCAGTTAACTTCTAATAGCAAAAGTTGATTATTGCTTCAGCCCAAAGCTCTGGTAGGAAGAACAGGAACAAGGTAGCTGTTGTTCTTACAGCCCTGAAACACGTATCTGATGATATGAAGACTCACAAGAACCCTGCCCTGAAGGCTCAGAGTGGCTCAGTACGAAGCGGTCCCAAACCATTTTCTGCACCTAAACCCCAAACCAGTCCATCCCCCAAACCAGCCACAAAGGAGCCACCTCTCCTTGAACTGGAGGGCAAGAAGTGGAGAGTGGTGAGTTAAAAATACCTGGAATAGGGGAAGGAGGAGTGAGGACAAGGGGTTTAAACAGAGCTCAGCCAAATGAGTGCAGGGTTCTGGCTTATAGTGCAAGAACAAAAGTTTGGGATAACCTGCTATTATTGTTGGTGTGTGCTTTATGATAAGAATTCTGGAGTATCTCTTTAACAGGAAAATCAGGAGAATGTTTCCAACCTGGTGATTGACGACACAGAACTGAAACAGGTGGCTTACATATACAAGTGTGTCAACACGACATTGCAAATCAAGGGCAAAATTAACTCTATTACAGTAGGTGAGTCTTTGTAGTTGTCCTGGGCAGGTTCTGTCGTAGAGCCTAAATGGGCTAGAACCATTTTACCTACCCTAATCTTAAAAGATTCTAAAAATTATATTACTTTCTTTTAAATTTACAGTGCTGACCTGCTTCCTTTCTTCTCCTAGATAACTGTAAGAAACTTGGTCTGGTGTTCGATGACGTGGTGGGCATTGTGGAGATAATCAATAGTAGGGATGTCAAAGTTCAGGTAACTTGATATCTTGGCTCCTCCTTTTGGTCTCCAAGGAATTAATTGAGAGACACAGTGGACCCACAGATATTGCTTTGGTAGGAATCTGATTCTACAAAGTCTGTAAGCTGAGCTGCTTTGAATGTGGCAGAAGAAGAGTTGGCTCTTCAAGGGAGCTCTTTCCAGCACCCATCCCAACCCACCCCCAGTATCTAGTATCTGTTGTGCACCTGAGAGCTTTTCATGTAGTTGCTGAATCATGTGAAACAGTGATAACTTCCCCCACACCTTACTATTGTCTTTCCCTGCCTTCTGGGACTCAGTTCTTTTGGTTTTCTCTGCAGGTAATGGGTAAAGTGCCAACCATTTCCATTAACAAAACAGATGGTTGCCATGCTTACCTGAGCAAGAATTCTTTGGATTGTGAGATAGTCAGTGCCAAATCTTCTGAGATGAATATCCTCATTCCTACAGAAGGCGGTGACTTTGTAAGTTTCTTGATTTCTTTAGTAGTATAATAAAAGCAGAAGGGATTTAGTAAGACTTCTTATACTCAGAAAAAGCCATTTAAAGAGCGGGGCGCGGTGGCGCATGCCTGTAATCCCAGCACTTTGGGAGGCTGAGACAGGAGAATCGCGAGTTCAAAGCCAGCCTCAGCAACGGCGAGGCGCTAAGCAACTCAGTGAGACCCTATCTCTACATAAAACACAGAATAGGGCTGGGGATGTGGCTCAGTGGTCAAGTATGCCTGAGTTCAATCCCTGGTACCAAAAAAAGCCATTTAAAGGACATTGGACACCAGCTAGGTAAAACCTAACAATGCGAACCAGAATAGAAGAACGCAGAAACAAGGTAGTCCCAGGTAATGGAGTTCCAAAGAAAGGTGGTTTCTGCCTTTCTTTGGTTAAGCTCAGGGTAGAAAAGAGAGAGTCCCCAGCACCTTGTGAAGCTAGCACTATAAAGCATTCATATTCTTGTTTAACAGTCTGTCCCAAGATCACTGAACAGTATAACACAGCATGGCTGGGTAGCTTCAGTTTGTCTCACTCTGTCTTACCCTGCTCTTGGAGTTAAGTAGAAGCAAGCAGTGGGAAAAGTGTGAGATTTAACTCACACTCAGCTTGTTCTGTAGCCTAGATTTCAACCTATTATCTTTTCATTATTTGCAGAATGAGTTCCCAGTCCCTGAGCAGTTCAAGACCCTATGGAATGGGCAGAAGTTGGTCACCACGGTGACAGAAATTGCTGGATAAGCAAAGTGCCAGTGGGTTCTTTGCCCTCTCCCTTCACACCATGGGATAAATCTGTTATCAAGACGGTTCTTTTCTAGATTTCCTCTACCTTTCTGCTCTTAAACTGCTTCTCTGGTCTGAGAAGCCCAGCTACCTGCCTTCACTGAAATATACCTCAGGCTGAGATTTGGGGTGGGATAGCAGGTCAGTTGATCTTCTGCAGGAAGGTGCAGCTTCTCCATATCAGCACAGCCACACCGCCAGTCTATTCTTAAGGAACTGCAGACCTGGATTGATACAATTTAGCTTTCAGCTTTTGGAGGTTATTCTTCCAACACACCGTCCTTTGGGAAGAATAAAACAGTCCCAGGAATTAACAGATCAGAATGTGCACACTAGTTTATTTTTTTTCTAACAATGAGCATGGAGGTAGCAGAAGCTTGTGTGATTCCTGATAGTTCTAACCAAACTGATTTTCACTATTGACAGTGAGGCAAGGACCAATATTGGTTGCACTGGACCAATAGCTGAGGCCTGGCCATCTAGCATTCCAAGCAAATTTTGTTTCCTAAAAGCATTCCTTTATTCTGCATTCCATCCTGGGTCTGCCTCAATCATGAGACAGTAGGTTCTCCAGTCCTAGCTGCAGTAGCAGTGCTGTGGGTCTTGTACCCTTTCTTTCTCTGGGATCCCTGCTCAGCACCTTCCTACAGAGATAACTTTAAAAGAAAAAAAAAAAAAACATCACGCCATTCCAAGGAATGGGGCACTCCTCCTCCTCCCCTGCTAGGTGCCTGTCATCCACCTTTGCTGCCTCCTTTTGCCTGTCATGCTCAACAGCTTAGGGCTTCTGTCCAGATCCCTGAGCAGAGGACTAAAACCTCCACTGCAGGCTGGTTTTGGGTCTTGATTTATGTAAGAATCTTGCACAGCATTGCTAATTTCAGTTTCCCCTCTAGGACACACTTAACCAAAATATGCAATTTTTTTTTTTTTGGTGGGAGGAGAGATTGTCCTGTGACTTCTACCCATTTCCTAAGGCCTGTGGAAATAAACCTTTATGTACTTAAAAGTTATACAGAAAATAGAATAAAGTTAATACCAAACTTGCTTATTTACCTATGATATTTGCTATACAGAGATATAAAAATATTGAAAAGAAAACGCCAAGGATAAGAAACTACTCTTTATTTTAGACAACCTCATAAAATTTTCACATCCCACTTCTTGCCCTTAATCCTTAATCTTTCAGTTGAAGGATAAGGCTTAAGAGAGAAAAAGGAAGACTCATAAAAGGTAAACTGCAGCACAAACGAGGTACTTTCATGAAAACATCTTAATCATTTCTGCAGCATGGCATTCTACAGAAGTTGTCCAGAAAGTGTCGATAGGTCTTCACAGAGTGGGGGCTAAGACTTCCATGCTCAAATCAGGTAGGAAATGGTAGATTAATGGTTATTTTCCTCTACTATCCATCAGGAATTCTCAGTCCTTAGTCTGATGTGGGTTCATATCAAAGAGGAGAAGGAATATGCAGCATTCTTCAAGTTTTGAACAAAAACAATCCTTTTCTCAAAGAACATCTCAGTAGCAGTTTGGGGTATGCTGGTAAATATGATTTGGGGGGTGGAAATTAGAAAATCTGACCTCTTTACATTGTTCCTCCCATGCTCTGCTAAAGTCAGTAATAAAGTAATTAGCATTCAGGCCACTTAAGAAAGGTCAGGTTAGTCATGGATGGAATGGAAAGAACCAGCTGCCTTGTTTTCATTTCCAATCCTATTTTCCTCATGGTCACACCCCACCCTGCCACTGTCTTAAGTTATGCAAGGTATACATTTTCTCTTAAGCAACCCAGTTGGGTGCTACTTCTCTCCTTTTGTCACAAAGCAATTAATTCATCACTACCTTAGGAGACCGAGTGCTTCTATAGAGGCAAGATGGAAGGCCAATTGGAACCTGTCTAGTAATTGCTAAATACCACAGAAGGCAACATACTTAAAAGAGGAAAGCAGCCTTATCAAGCAACACTTTTCTAAGCACTAGTTAAATCTCCACCAGCAACACAAAAGTATTCATTTGAGCACCTCAGGCCTGGATAACAGCCTTCTACTTGCTTGAAATGTGGCTAGATGTTGCCCTTAGAATCTCTTACTGCTTTAGTTCAGTCACCTGTGTCTGGCACAATTCTGGCATTGATCTGCAGCAGACTCCCTTTTCTAAGACTGAGCTTGACCATATCATAAGGTCGTAAAACAATCTCCATGGTTATTAACTAATTAAACTTGAATTCAACACCATATGGTGATAGGAGGCAGCAAAGGATAAGATTCTGATCTTAGATCATTACAAGTAGGGCATGTTAGATGATAATGAAAGAAGGATTAGTTGCAAGCTGGATCTGAGCTCAGGGTTGGGCATGAAGAAAACTGTTCCATGTAGTTTGGGAGAGCTAGGGACTCCCTGAACTCCTGTGAACTGCAGGGGTTTCATTTAAGAAAGGGTATGATGTGGGCATAAAACCATTCTTCAGACAGTTGAATATGGTCCCCTTTTGTAGCCAGAAACACCAGCTGTCCAGCTTTGTCCATTTCCTTTAGCCCCAGGCGGTCCTGCAGAAAGAGAGGCATAATTAATCACGAGACTTAATGAAAGGCTTAAGTAAAACAGTGAAGTGACAGAATGCACTTGCTATATATTCTCAAAATGTATTTTTCCCCCTTAGTCTTAGAATAGAGGTGTACTATTATACTGATTTTTTTGTGGGGGGGGGAGTAGGCAAGCACTCTACCAACTGAGCTATATCCCAAACCACAGGTACACCATTTTAAAATGCCAAAAAGGATTCCTCCTTCACTTGCCACTAAGCATTAAAAATGTATATGCATTTGAGATTGTTCTATACAGTTACATTCCTGCCCCATCAACACCACACCTCTGATGCTGGATTTCTAACCTTCTAACCCAGAGTTCTCAGCATGGTACTGAGCTACATCGCCAGCCCCAATACTCAGTTTTTCAGAAGTTTTATCTGTAGGTTGCCACCTATAGGCAGACAAAACTGCCTAAAAATTCCATAGTGAAGTGGGACTGAGCCAAAGAAAGGAGAAAATTAGCTAGATGTTTTAAGATAAAACATACCAAATTCTTTTTTTTCTTTTCTTTATTTGGGTATTGGTGATTGAACCCAGGGGCACTTAGCCACTGAACCACATCCCCAGCCCCTTTTTTATTTTTTATTTTGAGACAGGGTCTTGCTAAGTTGCTTAAGGCCTTAAGTTGCTGAGGCTGGTTTTGAACTTTTGATCCTCCTGCCTCAGCCCCGAGTCGCTGGGATTACAGGAGGCTTGGCTAAACATACCCAATTCTTAGATAACAAACCTGGGACACTTTGACATCCTGTAGTTGCAAATGTAATCACACATAATCACCTCTGGCTGAGAAAATAAGCAGTTATGGCAGGGTCAAAATGGTGTTTCTGCTATGGCTACCATCAGGCTGAACTTGAATAAATTTCCAAAACTCTTGATCGGATCCTAGCTTCCCTTTCTTTTACCTTACTCAGGCTGGGACATGAAATGCAAGTGAAAAGCCAAGAGGATAAAATGGCCTCTGAAAAGTGGAGGAATTTTAGCACATGGTAATTGTGCACTCATGAGAAATTCTGCCTCCAATATAAATCCTGATATGCAGCAGGCCTATAATGATGTGAGATATTGCAGGTTCTGCTTAAGAAACAGACCAATTGCTAAACAAGAGTCACAACTCTATACCTGCTTGACCTGCAAGGAGGAGCTTTCTTTGTCAATGCCGTCTTTACTGATATTTTGAAGGGGCTCTAAACCAGAGTCTTGTACATGCTACATAAGCATTTGCTCTGATCTACATCCCTAGTCCTCTGATGCTGAATTTGACAACAGGACTTCTGTGTCTGTGATTGTAAAGTACTCCTCTGTTCAATGTTTTCATTTCTGTGGAGGCTTCTTGGATTTGTAGCAAAACCCACCTCACAAAGGAAGCCAATTCCAAATCTTCAAGAAGAAAGCCTTAACAATGATGTTTCTCTTGTTTTTGCTTGAAAAGCACGAGACAGATCTTAACTTATGACATAGTGAATTTTGATAAGCCAGTGCCTGAGAAGCTAGTGCAACAATGAACCTACCAAGCCTTGTCCACATCAGACAGGAGTCAGGTGATTTCTTAGGCAGGGGAAGGCTCTAGCAGCAGAGAACCCAGGAGCTTTAGGAACCAGAGATAAAAGATGATCCTTTCCTCACAGTTACCTGTATGTATAGAGTGGTCTCCTGTAGAGGAATGGTTTCTTTGGCTTGGCCACTTCTGTAAAATCCAAACCACTGCAAGAAAAAGAAAAGATCAGATCAAATACCCAGCACACAGCACCAAATTCATTTGAAGCTGGCTAATAGATATCAACAAATTGAATATCATAGAGCTATACGTAGCTAGCAAGAAGGAGAAATGGATAAGGGGATATCTTAAGTCACTTTGTTTTAAAGGTCAAATCCTGAGGGATGAGTTAATCTTCCCAAAGAGCTTTCCATCTCCTCAGAATTTCTGCTTCCTTCCTTTATTGTACACCAACCTTGAAAATCCCTGTGCTGGACTCTAGTCATTCAAGTGTGAATGTATGATCCCTTTTTCTAAGAAGCTCCCAGTCTAGTGAGGAACAGACAAGACAATTCATTGTTTAGCAGAGGGTTGGCAAACTTTTCTTTTTATAAAGGCTAGATATAAAATGTTTTAGAGCTGTATGGTTGGAACTACTCAGTGCTGCCATTTTAACAGCAGCCATAGATAATATACAGATAATAGCAGTATTCCAATAAAACCCCATTTATGGATACGGAAATTTCACATTCACGTCATTTTCACATAATATTCTTTTGATTTTTTTCCCCAACAATTTAAATAAATAAAAGTTCTTAGCTCATAGGCCATTCAAAACTGGTAGGCTGGATTTGGTCCTACAGGCCACAGTTTGCCACTCACTGGTGGTCTGACACAATGTGAGGAGGGCTTTACTAGAGGCTAGTGATAACATAAAAGAAGAAGCAAATTCTGCTAGGAATAGAGACACCTTCCTGGAGGAAGTAACATTTGCATTTGGCCTTGACAGACAAATAGGAATTTGTCAGGTGGAGAAACCAGGGAAGGACATTGTAGAGATCAAAAAGCATGAAAAAGGCATGCAAGAGGGGGAAACGCTCATGCCACGTTTTGGGCATTTCAAGTACTACAATATAGTTTGATCAAAAAACTAAATGATAGGGCTGGGATTGTAGCTCAGCGGTAGAGCGTTTGCCTTGCATGCGTAAGGCCCTGGGTTCGATCCTCAGCACCACATACAAAGCAATAAAATAAAGACATTGTGTCCATCTACAACTAGAAAAATATTTAAAAAAAAAAAACAAAAAACTAAATGACGGGCTGGGATTGTAGCTCAGTGGTAGAGTACTTGCCTCGCATGCGTGAGGCCCTGGGTTCAATCCTCAGCACCACATACAAAGCAATAAAATAAAGACATTGTGTCCATCTACAACTAAAAAATTTTTAAAAACTACATGAAATGGTAATGAAGGGAGATGAAGCTGGAAAGATAGGTCAAAGCCAAATCAAGGCCACACTTAGAAATTTACAGCCTAGTGACTCTAAACCTTTTTGGGGTCATAGATCTCTGAAAATCTGACTAAAATCATAGACCCGTCTCCAGAGAATGCAATCACATACTTTTACATAAAATTCTGGGGTGGAATTCGGGATTACAACCAATTCATTGTTCGTTTATGGAACTCAGAACCACTGCTCTATACAAAAGTAGGTGGATCTGGGGATTTAGCTCAGTGGTAGAGTGCTTGCCTAGCAAGCACAAGGCCCTAGGTTCAATCCTGAGCACAAAAACAAAAAAACAAAACAACAACTAAGGTAGGTGGAGAGGACTGAAGGTTTTTGCCCAGTAGATAGCTGTGTTTTAGGGCCATTGACTCTCAGTCTCCTGGCATGCTCTGGCCTAAGTAGTACCTCACCTCAGAGTCTACAGGGTCCACAACGGAATCATTAAGGAATTTCACCATCACAAATTTCTTCAGGGCCATGAGGTTTTTTTTGTAGGACTCGTTGACATTCTGGAAGAAAGGCCAGCAGCACCTCAGAATCATTACCATCACTTTCCAACAGAGGAATTAAGGCCTCTCAGTGCTCTGTCTTCCTGATCCTGAGCAACAGTTTCTTCCCCATGAGCACGGTCTGCTTTTCCAGCTTCCTGACTAGATTATTCCAAGTGGCCTTTTCTTACCATCCTATCTGACTGACATGCCACCAACCATGACAAATAGGTACTACCATGCATCTGTCCACATATCAGCCCCATAGGTTAAAATCCCATAGGTTAAAGGCTTCTAGCCAGAGAAAGCCACGGCAAAATAAACAAAAAATTCTGGGTGGTTCTGCTATGCTTTTCTGTTGTATTTTTATTAGGCTTATTTGAGGGTTTTCATTGTTTTTTTAAACAAAATTTGAAGGGTAAATAAACCACCATGTTACCAGAACCTCCAAAACCATGTTCATGTCTGGGGCATTCTCAGTGCTAAGGGCCTGAAGGAGGGAGAGCAGAATGCACAGGAATATGTGTTGAGGTGACATAAAAACTCTTGTTTTTTTTTTTTTTTTGGTACTGGGGATTGAACTCAGGGGCACTCGACCACTGAGCCACATCCCCTCTGCAGTATATATACTAAGCAAATCTCTTTTCTGAGAAATACTGCCCTAAAAGGCCCCACCAGGAAGGTTCCCTCATGAAGACAGTAGCTGTGAATTTCCACTTAGCTCAGCCAGCAATCTATTGACCAAAGGGAAAGGCCATCGGGGAGGAAGGCCAAGTGAATTCCAGCCTTTCTAAAAGGAACTGCATTGCCCCAAAATACCAGAACTTCTGTGTCCTGGGTTCTGCCCAGGATGGTTTGGGTAAATGGTCACTGCTAATTTGCTTCTGATGCCCGAAAGAGAAAAAAGAATGTCAAACTGGGAGCCCAGCTGGGTCCTTACCCGCTCCTGATTTATATCTGCCAAGAAGATGCTGTGGTTGCGGTACACGTCCTCCTTTATGGGATCATGCCAGTATTCTGCTTGTACCAGGCTACAGGGAGAAAAAGGAATAAAAGTAACTAAGCTACCTGTCAGCATGCCTCAGGCATGTGCCAGTATAAAAGCCACCAAGAGGCTTCAAAAGGAGAAAAGACCAGAGCCCCCAATTCTCAGGCCTTATCTTTTAGAGAAGACAAAACTTATATCTACAGGACAGTTCAATAAGACATCTTGCTGGGACAAAGATGGGATATTCAGCATGGTGCAGAAAATCCAAAAGATTTACAAAAAGAATTTGTCAATATTTGATTTCTCTATGGCATTAAGCTTTATCACACTGAAGCCTTCCAGACATGTTGGCACATGCTGTCCTGTCCCACAATCCCATGTCTCTTGCTCTCCTTTGCATCCTACTCATCCTATAAGACTCACCTCAAACATCACTCTCTGTCCCTTCCTCTCCATCCAACCATCTCTACCTCTTCATCCATCTTGCCCTCCTCAGACTGGGATGAAGTACTAACACATCCCAGTGAGGCTATCAGTAGTAGTAGTCAGAATGGCACTGTATTAATGTTTATTTGATATCTTTTAAGTGTTTGATTTCACTGATTTTTAAAAATTCAATGAACTCAGCATTTATAAAATACTATTAGTACTGGTCTTGTCATTTTGCTTTAGTATTGCTGTTTCTTTTTTTTTTTTAATTTTTTTTAATTGTTGATGGACACAATGTCTTTATTTTATTGCTTTGTATGTGGTGCTGAGGATCGAACCCAGGGCCTCACGCATGCGAGGCAAGCGCTCTACCGCTGAGCTACAATCCCAGCCCCAGTATTGCTGTTTCTTACATGTGAAAGGTCCTGTCTCTCCCCTACAGAACAGTAAGTTCCTCGGCATACAAGAGATGCTTGGTAGTAAGGAGTTGCTGAATGAAATGGACTAATGCAAGGATGTCAGACAAACTCTGAAAGAAGTTAGGACTGGGGATATAGCTCAGTTGGCAGAGCACTTGCCTAGCATGCACAAGGCCCTGGGTTCAATCCCCAGTACCACAAAAAAAAAATAAAAGAAAAAGAAAAAAGATGTTGCCACTGAAAGAGGGTTAGGACTTAAGAGGTGTGAGGAGGGTTGTAGCTCAGTGCTGGACTGCTTGCCTAGCACGTGTGAGGCACTGAGTTAGATCCTCAGCACCACATTAAAATAAATAAATGAAATAAAGGTATTGTGTCCATCCACAATTTAAAATTTTTTTTAAAATTTTTTTTAGTTGTTGATGGATCTTTATTTTATTCATTTATTATTTATACATGGTGCTGAGGATCGAACCCAGTGCCTCATGCATGCTAGGCAAGCGCTCTACCACTGAGCTACAGCCCCAACCCTAAAAATATTTTTTAAAAAAAAAAGAGGTGTGAGAAGGGATGCCAGCATAGTTAGAAAAACAAAGGAAAGCCGGGCTCAGTGGCATATGCCTGTAATCCCAGCACTTTGAGAGGCTGAGACAGGAGAATTGCGAGTTCAAAGCCAGCCTCAGCAATGGCGAGGTGCTAAGCAACTCAATGAGACTGTCTCTACATAAAACACACAATAGGGCTGGGGATGTGGCTCAGTGGTCGAGTATGCCTGAGTTCAATCTCCGGTACCAAAAAAAAAAACAGGGAGAGAGGCAGCTTCAAGAGTGGGTGGGAGGGCTGGGGATATAGCTCAGTTGGTAGAATGCTTGCCTCGCATACACAAGGCCCTAGGTTCAATCTCCAGCACCACAAAAAATAAATAAATAAAAAGGGTGGGAAAACTATCCCAATGACTTTGGAGAGTAAGGTAGGAGGACTGCAAGTTTGAGGCCAGCCTGGGCAATTCTGTTAGAACCTGTCTCAAAATAAAAAATAAAAAGGGCTGGGAATGTAGCTCCATGGCAGAGCACTTGCCTAGCATGAACAAGTTCCTGAGTTCAATCCCCAGTACCACAGGGGGCGGAAAAAATAAGTGGGTGGGCAACACACACCTCTCAGAAAGGTGGCCAGTCACGGCTTACTCAAACACTATATGGTAATGAACACAAAGGGCTTTGGACCTTGCCAAGCCAGGTTTCTGGTGACCCAGAATTGCAGTGGGTAAGGCCTGATGGTTGAAGATGAAAGAGTAAGGATGGTAACCATAGGTCACTTTTTTTCATAAAAAGGAAACAGAGCCAAGAAGGGGCATCAGGAAGAAGCCAAGGACATTTTGTTTTGTAAGAATACTGGAGTAGCCAGGCACAGTGGCACATGCCTATAATCCCAGCAGCTTAGGAGGCTGAGGAAGGAGGACCACAAGTTCAAAGCCAGCATCAGCAACTTAGCAAGACCCTGTCTCAAAAAAATGAAAAGGGACAAGGAATGTGGCTCAGTGGTTAAGCACCCCTAGATTCAATCCCTGGTACCTAAAATAATAATAATAAGTAAATCCTGGTGCACACAAAGAGTGAAGGGAAGGCCTGAGGATGAGTTGGAGCTGCAGGTGGTCAGAAGGTGGAGCACCAAGGAGGTAGAGGTTCCAAATGCAAAAGGCAGATGGAAAAGGAACACGTGTTTGTACTCTTCTCATCTCCTTGTACCACTGAAGGAAGAGATTTAGAGAGGCCAAGTAATAAGCTATACATGGCTGTAGTGAATGAAGTTAAGAGCTTGAGGGGCTGGGGTTGTGGCTCATGGTAGAGCGCTTGCCTGGCGTGTGTGAGGCACTGGGTTTGATCCTCAGCACCACATAAAAATAAATAAAATAAGGTATTGTGTCCATCTACAACTAAAAAATATATATTAAATTAATTGATTAAATTTTTTTAAAAAGGTGAGAGCTTGAACCACTGATTCCACACTCTTGCCAATGCACCATGCTGAAGGGGCAGGAAAGGACAGTTCCCCAGGCCAAACTTATTAAACACAGGCCCACAGCCTGCAAGACAAGTCTTTGCCACTTGAAACCTGCTCTAGCCATGTAGCTTAGAGATAATAGTAATACTTGTATAACACTTCCCACATCAGGCCTATTCTAAGCACTTCAGCTATATTAACCTATTTAATCCTCCTATGAATTCCATGAGGCAGATTCTATTATCCTCATGTTTTCAAATGAGACAGTGATACTCAGAATGATAAGGACACTGCTCAGGATCAGACTACTCATAAGCACAAAGCCAGAGCAGAGACTCAGGCAGTCTAGCTCCAGAGGTCCTGCTCTTCACCTCTCCTCTGTATATGGGATGTAGATAGACAGTACCAGCAGATGTCCTACAGACTTGGGTTGGAATCACAGGTATTTTACCTGAGCCTCTAAAAATTAAACAAGATATGGAAAGCTCTAGTGCTACGTCCACCCAAGGTAGAAAATCAATACAAGATAATGATTTAGATCTGCTGTCATTCTCTTTTGCTCTTCCTCTCCCCTATGCTGAGTTGAGCCATCAGTTCAGATGTGGTTCACATGGAGACATGCTGCTCAAGAGCCAAGCTTGAGAGCTAAGGGCCTGAAGGAGGAAGAGCAGAATGCACAGGAATATGTGTTGAGGTGACATAAAAACTCTTGTTTTTTGTTTTTTTGGTACTGGGGATTGAACTCAGGAGCACTCGACCACTGAGCCACATCCCCAGCCCTATTTTGTGTTTTATGTAGAGACAGGGTCTAACTGAGTTGCTTAGCACCTCACCGTGGCTGAGGCTGGCTTTGAACTCGCAATTCTCCTGTCTCAGCCTCCCTAAGTGCTGGGATTACAGGCTTGAGCCACCGCGCCCGGCTGACATAAAAACTCTTGAAGGAATTCCAACTGAAATCCCAAGATGAGTTTTGGTTTTTGTTTGTTTGTCTTTTAATTCTGTGGTATTCAAAATCAAACCCGGGGCCTTGTGCAAACTACGCAAGCACTCTACCACCAAGCTACACATATACTCCAGCACCCTTAAGATTTTTGGTGGAATCTGACAAACTAATTCTAAAATCCAGATGAAACAATAAAAGCCCAGCCAAGGCACAAAGAGTTAAGTAAAAGTTGCTATAGTAACTAAAATGGTGTGGTAAGGAGGTTGCAACAGACAAATGAATGGCACAGAACAACCCAAAGACAGATTCAAGCATAGAACACACAGGTAGATGAAAAGCATGAGAGTAAGAAACAAAAATTCAAAAGAATTAGAGTAAATTATGGAATAGAAAAATAGCTTTATGTATCAATCATAAAGATGGATAAATTTGACTACATCCAAATTAAAAGCTGCTGTACTGGTTGATGGCTGTACAACAGTGTGAGTGGAACTAATGCCACTAAAAATGGTTAAAATGGAACCAGGTGCAGTGGTGCACATCTGGAATCCCAGCTATGAGGGAGGCTGAACCAGGAGGATGGTTGAGTTCGAGACCATCCTGGGCAATAAAGGAAGACCCTATCCCCCCACTCCCTCAAAAAGAAAGATTAAAAGACAAATCTTATGTTATAGATATTTTACTATGACTTTAAAAAAATTTAAATGTAATATACCAAAAAACAATACATACTTTAAATGGGTAAATTGTAAATATTTTAGTTATATCTCAATAAAGCAGTTAAAAAACAAACCTGGGGGGCTGGGATTGTGGCTCAGTGGTAGAGCACTTGCTTCGCATGTGGGAGGCACTGGGTTCGATCCTCAGCACCGCATATAAATAAATGAATAAATAAAGGTCAATCAAGAACTAAAAAAGGGGCTGGGACTATAGCTCAGCGGTAGAGCGCTTGCCTCGCATGCGTGAGGCCCTGGGTTCGATCCTCAGCACCACATACAAACCAATAAAATAAAGACATTGTGTCCATCTACAACTAAAAAAAAAAATTAAAACAAAAAAAACCCCTGGGGCTAAAGGTATAGGTTAGTGGCAGAAATTGTGCTTAACATACATGAGGCAGCACAAAAGACAAAAAACACAAAAACCTGCTGCATCAAAAGGCACCTTAAACGAAAGTAAAAGATGTCACAGACTAGGAAGAGGTAAGTGCAACATATCAAAGTCTTAATATTTAAAAAAAGGTGTGCATATATGATACAAATCAATGAAACAAAAGACAAACTACCCAAAAGAAAAATGGCAAAGGCTATGAACAGGCAATTCACAGGAAGGGAAACCACAGTTACCAATAAGCATAAACAGATGCTCGACCTGACAGACAATCAAAGACTTGCAGATCAAGATAGTAACCACTCCATGTACATGTGATTGGCAAAAATTTAAAAGACATAGGATCAAAATTAATAAGAACAGTGAAAACAGGAACTCTCATTTTGCTGGTGCAAATATAAATCTGTGCAACTATTTTGGCAATATTGACTAAAGTTTAGATTGCACATACTAACAATCACTGTCATTAACAGCAGCTGGCATACGGAGTGTTTTCAGGTACTGTTCTAAGCACACTACATCTATTACCTCATTTAATCTTCTCTACAACACATGGGGTATAATTATTGTCCTCTTTCACAGATGATGAAACTGAGGCAGAGTGATAACTTTCCCCAAATTAGCCAATTAATAACTGATAGAGACCTCCTGTCTTTGCTTCTTGAGTAGCTGGATTTATAGTCATGAGCCATAATGCCCAGCAATACTATTATTTTTTGACAGAATATTTCCAGAAAAAGAAGTGGCAGCCAGGCGTGGTGGCGCAAGCCTTTAATCTCAGCACTTAGGGAGGCTGAGACAGGAGAATCGCGAGTTCAAAGCCAGCCTCAGCAACGGCGAGGTGCTAAGCAACTCAGTGAGACCCTGTCTCTACATAAAACACAAAATAGGGCTGGGGATGTGGCTCAGTGGTCGAGTACCCCTGAGTTCAATCTCCAGTACCAAAAAACAAAACAAACAAACAAACAAAAGTGGCAAGTTTACTAGTTGAGCACAAAGATGTAGAGGAAATGCAACAACTGAGGAAAAGCACTTTGAAAGAGCCACTGAGGGTAGGGAGGGATGTAAGCCCTGCCGAGCACCCAGTACACAGACTGCAGCCAGGGCCCAGTGAAAACCCAGTTAATGATATGTAAAAGCTTGAACTGTTGTTGTAGCTCAGTGATAAAGCATGTGCTTAGCATGCATGAGGCCCTGGATTCAATCCCCAGCACACATGTAAAAGGGTATGTAAAAGCTCTAGTTTCCTCTGGGCTGGCTCGGGATGATGAAAGGCTAAGATGAAGGCCAGGGCAACAATGGAGTATTGACTATGGCAGGGAGTAGGGATGGGATAGGAGGCAGGACAGGGATGACAAGAGAAAACTGGAGGAAAGGAGGTCAGGAAGGGCTGGCAACATCTGCAAAATGAAAGGGCAGAGTTCACATCTAGGAAGGAGACAGCTGTTTTGCTCACAATCGTCCTCATAGCTCCTGCCGGGCCTAGCCAGGGCTAGGGTTTGATGCTTCCTACAAGTTACTGAGCGTATCAGGATATCGCATTTGCTTTGCTAAAGTTAAATTATGTGAAAAGTGTAGAAGACATCTTTTGGGGTTTTGACCTAAAAACAATTCCCCCTTGTTTGGAAACTGCACTTTTCCTGCCCCACGCACTAGTTACAGGGTGGGGAAGGGTTGGTACACAGTTCCCATATCTTGGGTTGCAGCTAATGACAGTAGAGGTAGGGACCTGACCTGAGCCAGGGCATGGCCTTTCTCTAAGAATCTGGACTGGGACCAAGAGATTCTAGCCTCAGCTGAGCATTATGGCACACACATATAATCCCAGCAATGTGGGAAGCTGAGGCAGGAGAATCGCAAGGTTGAGGCCAGCCTCAGCAACTTAGTGAGACCCTGTTTCAAAAGAAAAAGGGCTGGGGATGTATGTTGGTGGTAAAGCACCCTGGGCTCAATGCCCTGTACTGCAAAGAGAGAGAGGGAAAGACATTCTAGCTTCAGACCAAGGTAATCTCCTAAGCAGAAGAATAAACACTTGAAAGCTACACAAGGCCACCTCTCACCTTGTGGTCAGTAGAGGATGGTCTGCACGGCAAGGAAAAAGATGTGGTGATAAAGAGAACCAAGAATGACAGCCTTGGCTCCCGATGATGGCTCTCATTTCCTGATTTCAGGGCTTCTGAGGCCTTGAGAACCAAAATGTTATAAATTTCCTTTTTAATTTCCTTTGGCTTGATTTGGTTTCTTTCTGGTAATCAGGATCCTCCCTAATGCAAAGGGCAACCTTGGACAATACTACAGAGAGAAAATTTGTTTCTGTTTCTTATCTTCAGCTCTCATCATCCCCCTTTCCCACCACTGAACTTTAGCTATTTGCCTCTTTAGCTCTCATACTGGCCATCTGTTAAAATGAGATTTTGTTCACATAAAGACATTTTAAAAAGAAAAAGCAAACAATTCCACAAAATTAGAAAAGTGGCCTACAAGTTAATCTAAATATGAGCTGCTGAGAACTCAGAATGCTTCTCATGGAAACAGCTCTATTTCAGCTCACAAATCTAATTCACCTGCAATGTCAAAAAACAAAGTCATTCCTCTTCTCTCCCTTTCGCTGTAACCACCCATGTGGACCCGTCTTACCTAGATTGCTGCAATAGCCCCCTAACTGGTTTCCTATTTTTCCTCTAGCCCCCTTACAATCCACAAAGACCTTCCAAAAACATAAATTAGGCCATGTTAACTTCGGCTTAAAACCTCCTAATGGCTTTCCATGCTGTTCAGAATAAAATCTCAACACCTTATGTGGCCTATGAGTCCTTGCATGATACAGCCTCTGCTTTTCTGTCCAACTTTCCCCATCTTGCACTAAACTCTAGTTACCCCGGCCTAGAACAAGCTAAACTTGTCCTAGCCTCAGTGCCTCTGCCAGCTGTTCCTCTGCCAGGCCCTTCTTTTCTTAACCCCTCCCAGGCTCCTTCCATCTCATCCTTCATGTTCCATATTCCAGATCTCTTCTTCAAAGACCAATTCTCTCCAAAGTAAGTACCCCTTCCATTACTCTGCATCACAGCATCCTGTTTCTTTGTCATGGCTTTATCCCTGTTGGAGGTTATTTAGTGCATCTGTTTACCCCTTTCCCCACTAGTATGCTACTTCATGAGAGCAGGGACCCCAAATGTCTTCTTCTCCATGGTAGCCATGAAGCCTACAATAACACAAATAGCAATAACTCAATATTTGATGAAATTATAAACTAAATACTTTATAACTGCAACTAAAAGTTAGAGAAATCAAGCTGAGTGTGGTAGTGCATGCCTGTAATTACAGTTACTCTGGAGGCTAATGGACACTGAGACAGGAAAATCATATGTTCAAGGCTGGTCTGGATGAGACCTTGCTCAAAATATAAGTAAGTAAATAAATAAATAAATAGGCTTAGGGATGTACTTTGGTGGCAGAACACCTCTGGATTCAATCCCCAGTAATGAAAATAACAAATAAATAAATAAACAAAAAAGGAAACAAAACACCACAGTACCTATAAAGGAAACAGAAAACTAAATGAACATTTGGAACACAGCACCACCACTTAATGTGAGCCGAGCACTGCACTAAATGTTTGATCCTCATAATAGCCCCACAGGAAAGAATTAACTTCATGGACATCAAAGGAAATGAGACTCAAAATGCCTGGGGGCCACAAAACTAAGTGGAGGTAGAATTGAGGCTCTTCATCCATCCCTTAGAAAGACAGCATGGAAAATGATTTTCCCTTTTTGCCTGTCTGAAAATATCCTTATTTTCCCTCATATGTGAGTGCTATTTGGGGGTTAGTATACAGAATTGTAGGTTGGAAATTATCTTCCCTCAGATTGCACAGATCTGTGCCACTACCTTGTAGTTAGTAGTTTTGCTATTAGGCATGTGCGGCCATCAGGATTCTGACTCCTCTTGTGCAGGGTCTCCTGTACAGACCCTAGTGTTCTGAGATTTTACAGAAATATACTTGGGGTGTGCTATAGTTTGGATTTTTTGTAGGTAGGAGGTACCAGGGATTGAACTCAGGGCATTCGACCACTGAGCCACATCCCAGCTCTATTTTGTATTTTATTTAGAGACAGGGTCTCACTGAGTTGCTTAGCACCTTGCTTTTGCTGAGGCTGGCTTTGAACTTGCAATCCTCCTGCCTCAGCCTCCCGAGCTTCTGGGATTACAGGCATGTACTACGGTGCCTGGCTATAGTTTGGATTTTTAATGTCCCCAAAGACTCATGCACTGATGGCTTCATTGCCAGTCTAGCAAACTGTCCAGTATTACTTATTCAATAATTCCAAATTTGGGGTTGGGATTGTAGCTCAGTGGTGGAGCACTTGCCTACCATGTGTGGGGCACTGTTTTCAATCCTCAGCAACACATAAAAATAAATTAAGGGATTATGTTCATCTACAAAAACCAAAAAATAAAAAAAAATAACTCTAATCTACCTTGTCCTCTGTTCTCCTTTTGAAACACCCACTAGTCAGATACTAGACTTCCTAAACTGCTTCTCTAATTATGTCTGTTCGCCCCTTTTCTCTACCTCTGAATTTTTGTTCTAATTTCTAGGAGATTTCCTCAACTTTTCCCATATCTTTTTTTGCGATTATTATATTTTTAATTTCTAAGAGTTCTATTTTACTCTGTTGATTTTATTCATATTCTTTTCTAATATCATAGACACAATCTGTCTGAAGATAATACTTATGGTTATCCAACAGTATCGTGGGTGATTGGTTTTAAGACCTACCACAAATCCTAAAATCTGAGGATGTTCAGATCTCTTACATAAAATAATAAAATCTATGCACATCCTCCCATACACTATATGATTTCTACATTACTTGTAACCTATATTATTGTATCTGGTATAATGGAAATGCTATGTAAATAATTGTTATGCTGTATTGTTTGAGGAATAAGGACAAGAAAAAAAAAAAAAAAAAAGCCTGTACGTGTTCAGCACACATTTTTTCCCTGAATATTTTCACTTGAGGTTAGATGAATCCACGAATGTGGAACTCATGGAATCATGGCCAACTGTATAGGCTTTTTTTTTTTTTTTTTTTAAGATTTCTTCTGTTCCTTCAATTGTCATCCATTTTTTCTGAGTTCCTTTTAAATTTTTGTTTGTATGGGCCTGTCCTTCATGTTGGAAGTTTTCCTTTCAGATGTCTGGTCAGGCCTTTGATTCAATGCTCATATTTAACGAGGCATGTCAAGGGTGACAGAAGCTCTTTATGTAAGAGCAGAGCTTATCTACAGGTGGCCTCAGTGTACAGTAATGGGACAGGGCGGTGAAGGGCCTGCCTTCTTGGGGGATTCCCAAACATGGATTTGTACACCTTTTTTTTAAGTCAGTTCTTCTAAACAGGTGTCAACTAAACTCTGCCTAGTAGGTAATCTTGGCTGGCCGCTATTAGTCTGAGAATGGGCTGGGGAGGGGATGGGTTTTCAGTATGGCACTGCATCTCCACCCTGTGCTTACTATCTCTAAGTCTGGAGCTTCTCTAGTTAAGTTGCTCCAGAGAATAAAGCTTGCTTAGCTGGGCGCGGTGGCTCAAGCCTGTAATCCCAGCACTTTGGGAGGCTGAGACAGGAGAATCACGAGTTCAAAGCCAGCCTCAGCAATGGTGAGGTGCTAAGCAATTCAGTGAGATCCTGTCTCTACATAAAACACAAAAATAGGGCTGGGGATGTGGCTCAGTGGTCGAGTGTCCCTGAGTTCAATCTCCTGTATCAAAAAAAAAGTAAAAAAGAATAAAGCTTGCTTATTCTGTTAGGGTGGGGGAAGAATAGTCATTTTGATGTACATTTAAGGGAATTGAGGAGTCCACAGATTTTCAATAAAAAGCCCCGCTTTCAGCATTACCCACTTACCTCCACCTTCAAATTAGCTTTTAGCCCTAATTCCTGAGCCTTCGTGGAGCTATAGAAGGTGAGTCTGCTCCTCAGTGTCAGTGTACCCCTCTACAGGCCTGAAGGTTTCAAGTTTTCTGTTCTATTAAAACAGTTCTCTCATTCATCTGCTTTCTCTTTCAAAAACATCTTCTATTATCTCTTATCTCCTTTCCTGCTCTCCTTTGACTTTGTGGACTTATCCCTTTTTATTCTTCTGCTACTAAATTTTAAGGAGAAAGTGAAGATAATACATCAATCTACCATTTCAGGGCTGGGATTGTAGCTCAGTGGTAGAGCGCTTGCCTCGCATGTGGGAGGCATTGGGTTTGATCCTCAGCACCACATATAAATAAATGAATAAATGAATAAATAAAAGTCAATCAACTAAAAAAAATTTTTTTTTAAATTTACCATTTCAATCAGTATTTAGGTGTAACTACTCACTACTCTTCAACTGTTCACTGATCATCACTAACATAATTCTGGTTGTCAGTGGTTATATTTTAGATCACAAAACAAAGGAAAGATGAGGTTTTCTGAGGCATCTGGTCAGGAGTTAGAAACATAAAGAGTAAAGAAGTAAGAATGACATTTAAAGAAGCCATACACATCCAATGAGAGCAGAGAATACGTAGCACATGAACATCCAAGCTAGCACTCGTCAAACTAGGTATAGGGTAAAGCTTGGCACAGTCTGAGTTGCTGGAAGGGTTAAAAGAGGAAGTGGAAATATACAGCTTCCTGCACTCACCATCAGGTGGAACTATTGGCCCAGGACAGCTTTGTGTCTGGAATGCAGCCATTGGGTCAGAAAGGAAGAAAGCCAACTGTAAGGTGTTTGTATCTGGGAGTCAGTCACAGGCTACCTTGGAAAATGACTTCCAGGATGTGTTATTTTAAAGAATTGTTATTTGTCAAGAATGATACACTGGAGCCAGGCGCGGTGGTGCAAGCCTGTAATTCCAGCACTTAGGGAGGCTGAGACAGGAGAATCGCGAGTTCAAAGCCAGCCTCAGCAATGGTGAGGCACTAAGCAACTCAGTGAGACCCTGTCTCTACATAAAACACAGAATAGGGCTGGGGATGCAGCTCAGTGGTCGAGTGCCCCTGAGTTCAATCTCCAGTACCAAAAAAAAAAAAAAAAGAATGATACACTGGGAAAACCCACAGGATAGATATAATCATATTAGTTGATCCCAAACCCCAGCGATCAGAATTTCTAGGTAGAGAGCCCTGGAATCCATGTTTAGTAAATTTTTCAACAGTTCTGATGTATAATTCAGTATGTAAACTACAGAACAAAAATATACTCTCAAAGTGATTCTGTATATTTTTAAATAATCAAACACATTTGAATGGTTGGGGATATTGATGTAAGAGTGGCTAACCCCTCCCTGCTGATAACATAAACAATCTGTCCTCCAAATATTAATAGCTAATTCCTTGGTCTTAGTACTTTCTAGATATTTTGTTTGTTAAGGATGGTGATTTATTTGTTATAATTATATTCTTCCCATATAGCAAAATGCCTTTTTCTTTCTCTTTTAAAAATTAATATCAATAGCCAGGCACAGTGGCACACGCCTGTAATCCCAGCACTTTGGGAGGCTGAGGCAGGAGGATCGTGAGTTCAAAGTCAGCCTCAGCAACGGTGAGGCACTAAGCAACTCAGTGAGATCCTGTCTCTACATAAAACACAAAATAGGGCTGGGGATGTGGCTCAGTGGTTGAGTACCCCTGAGTTCAATCCCCAGTACAAAAAAAAAAAAGTCAATATTATTGTTAGAGCAACTTTAGGTTTACAGTAAAACAAAACAGATAGTGCAGAGATAGTTATAAAAAATATCTCATCTGAGAGCTGGAGATGTAGCTCAATAGTATAGCATCTAACTAGCATGCCTAAGGCCCTAGGTTCAATTCCCCAGCACAGCTAAAAACAAAACAAAACAAAAAAACAAACAAAACCCAGCTCATACCGTTCTTGAACAGCTTTAGAGTAAGCCCCAGCATTCAGTGTTTTTCTGATAAAGTCACAGATGTGAGAGCTCTCTCCTGGGCATCGAGGGAGTCCAAAAACACCTGCAACAGCAAAAGACAAACATCCATTCCTTCAACAATCGTGTCCTGGATGTAATATATGCAAGGCATTGGGAGAAAAAAAAAAACAGATAAAAGCCAGACCTGAATCTCATTAATTTCTCTCTCAAAAAAGCGAGTTACTGAGAACTAATAGTATAACCAGCTTCATCCTGGTGCTATCACGATTGCATCTGGAATGTCCCCCACCAAATCTCATGTGTTAGGCAATACAGCAATGTTCAGAGGTGAAAAGACTAGATTATCAGGGCTCTGACCTCATCAGTTGAATAATCTATTTGATGAATTGATAATTTGAATAGACAACTTGGTGGTAACAATAAGCAGATGAAACAAGTCGAGGAATCAGGTCACTGAGGGCATGGCCTTGGGGGCTATATCTGTCCTAGAACCCTTTCCTGTCTATCTCTGCTCTCCAGCCTCCATGAGCTAAGCAGTTTTCCTCTGCCATGCCTTTCAGCCAACCATGGGCTGAGACTTCTGAAACTATGATCCAAAATAAACTTTTTCTTCTCTAAGTTGTTCTTGTCAGTTATTTTGATCATAGTGACAAAAAGTTGATGAATGCACAGTCCCATACTCTTTGTTGCCTAAGGATCTGTGCACCTGCTCTGTACCTGCTCTGGCCTGGAGAATGTGCTGCTTCTGCACTCTGCCACATGGCTAGACTCATTCTCATCTCTCGGGTCTTAGCTGATGGATGTCAGCTACCCACTGTCCACTATCTGAGATGGTGCCCGTTCCCATTCTCTTTCCCTCCCCCAATTATACTTTTATTCTCAGCATCTTCATCAATAACTTTTTTTTTGGTGGGGGGGAAGGTACTGAGGATTTAACCAGGAGCAATTTACCACTGAGCTACATCTTCAGCCCTTTTTATTTTTTTATTTTGAGACGGAGTCTCGCTAAGTTGCTTGGGGCCTCACTAAGTTGCTAAGGCTGGCCTTATATTTGCAGTCCTCCTGCCTCAGCCTCCCAAGCTGCTGGGATTAAAGGTGTGTGTGCCACTACACCTAGCCACCAATTACTTTTTAAAGTGCCAGGCACAGTTCTAAAGCATATCTAGTCATTCCTTGATATCTATGGGGAACTGCTTCCAGAACCCTCCTGAGGACACCAAAATCTATGGTTGTTCAAGTCCCGTGTATAAAACTGTGTAGTATTTGCATATAGTCTCTATATATCCTGCCATATACCTCTTTTGAAAAAAAAAATTTTGGGGTGCTGGAGAATGTACCCAGGGCTTTGCATACTAGATTCCCTATAGATTATAAATCATCTCTAGATATTTTATAATACCTAAAATAATGTAAATGCTATGCAAATAGTTGTTATATTGTTTAGAGAATAAAAAGAAGAAAAGTCTGCACATGTACAGCACATATGCAATTTTTTCCCAAGTATTTTCAACCCATAGTTGTTTGAATTCACAGATGTGGAGCCCTTGGATTCAGAGGGCCAACTGTATTGACAATAATTAATCTTCCCCATGGCCCTCTGAAATAGACATCCTTTTTGCCCCATATCACAGAGAGAAAACTTTAAAACAGAAAGGTTCAATATCTTGTCCAAGGTCACACAACATTGGCTACAACAAGGAGTTTGGCATAGGTAGCTTGGCTCCAGAGCCCCTCCATAAATATTTGTTGAGTGAATGATAAAAATGTTTTTACCAACTTGTGTCTGTAAAATTCTTATATTTTTGAAAAGTATTTTCCTACCTACCATTTTATTTCATTCTCTGAAAAATTCCCAGAAGATGGACAAGGCCTTATTTAGTTTACCCCATCTGTGAAAGGATCCTAAGTTACATTGATGTGCCCATGAGTAACAGTTAATAGGGTGAGTCCAGCTTTCCTGATTATACAAAGAATTCTCCCGTTCCTGTACTATACCAACTAACAACTACATCCATCAGAATAGAGACAAAATTCTATACCAAAGACATATCCTTCCCCCAAAATATGTAATTCTAACTAGAAAACCTGATGTTTTTCAAAGGGTTTAATCTCTTGAAATTAAACTGTTAAATTTATGAGCAAAAAAGCTTATACACATTTTTTTTTTTTTTTTTTGGCTTAAGCCCACTTTCAGTAGCATAGCACCAAAATCAGAAAACAGGAAAACTCACTATATTTTCCTGACTTCTCAGCTGCTACCTGCCATGTGGCTGCAACCATCTCACTTGCTAGTCACATCAGTTAAATTGGAGAGCAATAAATGACAGCCTAGTGATTCACCTCTGTGACTGGGCTCTGGAGTCCTGAATCTCTTCCTATTTCCTCATCAGTGCTGGCTAGTTTGTCACAAGCCACAGAAACAGGATTTACAAGGATGGCTCTGACTTCTTATGCAAATACAGCTGCTAGATTTTTAAAAATCAAGTGGTGATATGGGTTAGAGCAGAGAAAGAAGGAAATAAAGTGGTCAAAGTTACCTTGATGTTGTCCCCCGACTGAGATGAGATTGATCATGGGAGGTGATGGGCATCTCTGAGCCACTGCCCTCCTGAGGGTAAAAAAAAGAGGGGTTATCAATGCTGGCAGATGAAAATATATCATCAATAGTCAGCATCACAGATTAAGCTACTTAATACGCCACTGTGCCCCCCAAAACTATTATAAGACTTTCCTCTACCATGGTCAAACACAAATCCTTTTTTTTTCTTCATAGAAAGTAAATTAAGTTCCCATAGCTGGGCGCAGTGGCGCAAGCCTGTAATCCCAGGACTTAGGGAGGCTGAGACAGGAGAATCACGAGTTCAAAGCCAGCCTCAGCAATGGTGAGGCGCTAAGCAACTCAGTGAGACCCTGTCTCTACATAAAACACAAAATAGGGCTGGGGATGTGGCTCAGTGGTTGAGTGCCCCTGAGTTCAATCTCCAGTACCAAAAAAGAAAAAGAAAAAAAGAAAAAGAAAGTAAATTAAGTTCCCATGTTCTTACATGGCAAAATTTTAAAATAATTTGCCTTCTAAGACAGGGAAGGATCCCAAAAGAATTAGAGGAAGGGATTTATCTGAATAAAAGAATAATAAACTCCATGCTAGTGGCAATACATAACAGAGAGGGACTTACAGAAATTGGCCTCCTTGAGAGAATCCCATAGCATTGTAGCCTTGCTGCAATTCAGGATCTTTAGCAAGAATCTGGCATACTGTCGTTACTTGGGAATTAACATTCAAGAAGAAGCTGTTCTCCACGTCCTAAAAAAGGAGTCATAGACAAGTGAATGGATGGGACTGAAGCAACCAGTACTAGCAACTGTTCCAAGAGGTGATATCAAGTTGGCACCTTCACACAAGCCATCTACAGTGAAGGTGTTCTTGTACAATTTGCTGCTGAAAATGCAATGTGAAGCATTCTAATAGCACATTCTATGAAAGCAGTCAGCAAACCTTCAAGGAACAAAGTAGCAAAGGTCCTTACCTCTATCATGGTCTTTCCAATCTCTAAAGACAAGACGTAAATTCCAGGTATTTTCTTCTCAACCATTTTTTTAATAGCACCCATGCTTAAGGGATTACAACAGCTGTCTCCTAGCCAACAAAAACAATGATGCAAACTCATGAATCAAAACATTATTTTTTAAAACTTTTGTGCCTCAAAGGGCATTATCAAGAATATGAAAAGGAAACAAGCCTCAGCAATGGACACATACAGAATGGGAGGAAATATTTGCAAGACATATCTCTGAGTTGGATGTCCAGAATATATAAAGAATCTTTACAATAACACAATGTAATTTTTAAAATAGGAAAAGGCCAAGCATGATAGCAATATGGCTGTAATCCCAGCAACTTCAGGAGGCTGAGGCAGGAAGATCGCAAGCTCAAGGACAGCCTCGGAAACTTAGCAAGAACTTGTCTCAAAATAAAAAATAAAAAGGGCAGGGGGATGTAGCTCAGTGATAAAGCAGCCATGGGTTCAATCCCAAGTACTATACACACACACACACACACACACACACACACACAGGAAAGGTATCAGACATTTTTCCAAATAAGATATTCAATGGGCAACAACAAACATCATTGATCATTAAGGAAATTCAAATCAAAACAACAATGAGGGGCTGGGATTGTAGCTCAGCGGTAGAGCGCTTGCCTTGCATGCG
Organism: Geosciurus inauris; assembly: GCA_004024805.1. NCBI lineage: Eukaryota > Metazoa > Chordata > Mammalia > Rodentia > Sciuridae > Geosciurus > Geosciurus inauris. The sequence continues at coordinate 27,844 of PVHX01019708.1, forward strand.
TGAGGCCCTGGGTTCGATCCTCAGCATCACATACAAAGCAATAAAATAAAGACATTGTGTCCATCTACAACTAAAAAAAATATTAAAAAAAAACAACAACAATGAAGGACAACTTCATACTCACCTGGATTGCTTTAATAACAACTTTTTAAAAATATGGAAAATAAGTGTTGTCAAGGATGTAGAGAAATAGAAACCCTCATACTCTGCTGGTGTAAATGTAATAATAAAGCCACTTGTGAAAAAGTTTGGCAATCTCTCAAAAAAATAAACATACAATTATCAAATGACCCAGCAATCCCAACTCCTAATTATATACCCAAGAGAAATGAAAACATACATCAATACAGAAACTTGCATACAAATGTTTGCAGTAGTATTATTGGTAACAGCCAAAAGGTGGAAACAAGCCAAAAGTCAAAAGTCTATCTATGAATGAATGGATTAACAAACTGTGGCTTAATCTTTTTTTTGGGGGGGGGGTGGCAGGCACCAGGGATTGAACACAGGGCACTACACCACTAAGCCATGTCCCCAGCCCTTTTTATTTTTTGAGACAAGGTCTCACTTAATTGCTTAGGGTCTTGCTAAGTTGCTGAGGCTAGCTTTGAACTTGCAATCCTCCTGCCTCAGCCTCCCAAACTGCTGGGATTACCATGGGGTGCACCATGACGCCCAGCCTGGAATATTCATTTGATGAAATATTATTCAGTCATAAAAAGGAATAATGTATTTACATATGCTACAACTTGAATGAACCTCAAATACATTATGCTAAATAAAATAAGCCTAATAGCCAGGCACGGTGGTGCAAGCCTATAATCCCAGCACTTAGGGAGGCAGAGACAGGATAATCCCGAGTTCAAAGCCAACCTCAGCAATAGCAAGGCGCTAAGCAACTCAGTGAGACCCTGTCTCTACATAAAACACAAAATAGGGCTGGAGATGTGGCTCAGTGGTCAAGTACCCCTGAGTTCAATCTCCAGTACCAAAATAATAATAAGCCCAACACAAAAGGTCATGCATCCTATAATTCCTTTTATATAATATACCCAGAATAGGCAACTCCATAGAGACAGAAAGCAGGCTGTAGGTTACCAGGGGTGGTAGGAGGGAAAAGGAAATGATTACTTAATGGCTGGCATGTTGAAAAATGTTGAAACTAGAGAGAAGTGGCACTTGTATGACACTGAATACATTAAATACCACTGAGTGCTGTACTTTTAAATGCTTAACTTTATGTTATATGAATTTCATCTCAATAAAAAGATTAAAAGAATACTTTTTTGCAATGTGCCTGTTTATCAAATAACACATTTCAAAAGCCAGCATGATATAATTGAGACACTAAATTTATAATTGAAGACTAAGCAGAGGTACACATTCCCCCTCCCTTACCATAGGGGACATTTTGGGTGAAGAAAGGCAAAGATTTATCTTCAGAACCAAGATTAGGTTAAGGCAAGGAAGCACTTAACACAAAATTTAAGGGGGTGTTCATTTTCCAGTTCCTTCCAATTGCTGACCCTGCATACAAACTTGAAAGCAAGAGCTTCCTTAAATTTGCATTCTAGCTGCTTCCTTGACTCATCCTAGTCCCAGACTTGTTTCTCTTTTCATTAAGGATCCAGAACTAAGAACCGAAGAAAACTGAGTAGAGAAGTGTACTGAGATCATTTCCCATTTTCAACCTTAGAAGAAGCTTAAGAACCAGTTTAAAGAAGGAAAAACTATGGCCTGGAGAATCCTCTATTTCTCTCCCAACAACATTCATCACACTGAACTGTTATTGTTGGGTACTTAACTGCCTCCCCTGTGGACTGACCACAAGTACTGAGAGAGTGGGAAGTATGCATCTTGTGTCTTTTAACCTCACTGTAGTAGCTCCTATCCTGAAATAGAGCCTTAAAAGAGTTGTCCATGTTTGCTGACTCTAATTCAATTCTGAACATGTTTTTAATCCATTCCAATAAAGCTCTCACTCTTACCACTCCCCTTTAACTGTTTTTATCAAGAACGTGAATGTGCAGATCTGCACATTGCTCAATACAATAACCAGTTCTCAGCCCTGATTGTACTTAGCTAATCAACAACATGTGATACAGTTGATTGCTCTTTCTCTTGAAACCTTTTCTTCACTTGGCTTCTGGAACACTGCACTGTCCTGACTTCCTTCTGCCCTGTCTCCTTTGCTATTTCCTCATCTTCTCCACCTCCAAATGGTTTAGTGCCTCAGAATCTAGTATCTGCCTAGACACATTCCCTAGGTGATCTCACACAGTCTCAAGGATTTAAATGCTAGTCAGATGCTGAAATCTCCAGCCTGTATCTCTCACTAATTTGCCTCCATAACATCTCCCAATAGTATAACAAGGATCTCACATTTACATAAGTCCAAAGCCAGATTCTTTTTTGGTGGGGGAGGGAGGGAGTACTGAGGATTGAATTCAGGGGCACACAACCACTAAGCCACATCCCCAGCCCTTTGTTGTATTTTATTTAGAGACAGGGTTTCACTAAGTTGCTTAGCACCTCAGTTTTGCTGAGGCTGACTTTCTGCAATCCTCCTGCCTTAGCCTCCTGAAACACTGAGATTACAGACATGTGCCACCACACCCAGCTCAAAACCAGATTCTTGATTGTTCCCTATCCCAAGTTTGCTCATCCTGCAGGCTCCTCCACCTTGGTGAAAGGACAACTTTAGCTGGGTTGTTGGCACACACTTGTAATTCCAGCGGCTCAGTAGGCTAAGGCAGTAGAATCACAAGTTCAAAGCCAGCCTCAGCAACTCAGCAAGGCCCTAAGCAACTTAGTGAGACTCTTTCTCAAAATAAAAAATAAAAAGGGCTGAGGATATGGCTCAGTAGTTGAATGCCCCTTGGTTTTAATCCCTAGTACCAGAAAAACAAGGAGGAAAAAAATGACAACTATCCTTCTAGTTTTTTCTGATCAAAACCTGTGGTCATCTCGGACTCCTTTTTTTTTCTCTGGTGTCATATCTAAATCCCAAAGGTTCCATCTTCAAAACAGACCCATACTTTGACCACTTCCAACACCTCTACTGTTACCAAGCAGGTCCAAAACACACCATCATCTCTTAAGTTATTGCAGTAATAGCTTCCTAATTTGTTTTCCTGTAACTCCAGCATGACCTGGAGTCTACTCTCAACAGAACAACTTCAGTTAAAATGTAAGTCAGATCATATCACCCATATGTCCAAAAGGTTCCTATCTCTCCCTAGCCAAAGTCCCCTTTCTCACTCAGTTCCAGCCACACTCGTCTGAATGTTGTTCCTTGCACATACAGTACATAATTCTGTTTCAGGGCCTTTGCATTTGCTGTTCCTTCTACATGACATCTTCTCTCACCCATTTCTGGTCAGTGAATCCTTTCCTGATTTGCTTGATAAAAGAACAGCCCCCCTCTTTGGTTTTCTCCGTTGTACTTATTACCATTTGACATACTAATGTTCTACTTATTTATTCCTTTATAAGCTGTCTCTCCCACTGGAAAGTAAGTTTCAAAAGGGCAAAGATTTGATCTGTTTCATTCACTGCCGTATCTTTTGTGCGTAGCTGATGCTCGCTAATATGCTGGATGTATAATGTAGTGCCTAACGAATTTCGGGTCAATATGTGAACGAATAAAAGGATGGATGTGCCGCTCAGGTAGGCGAGACCAGCAAGCCTGACCAAGTTCAAGATGTTGCACGCTGAGCCACTGCTGCAAGGATGAAACTACTGCAGCGTAAGACCTCGTCGCAGTACATAGCTATGCGCGCTCCCTACCTGACAGCCCCTTTTCCCTTCTCCCAATGCAGAGCAGCTCCCCACATCCTAAACCCGAAGGGTGCTGTGGATTCACTGTCCTCGCCCTCCACACCCTCATTTTGCAGACGCGAACCTGAACTGGGAGAGTCGCCAAAGCCTTTGACGCTCTCCTCACTCACTCACCCATCCCATGCCAGATCACCAGCGGCAGCGGCGCCGGCGGCTCGAGATGCCCCAGCGCCCGGGCAGCGCAGGACCAGGGTAGCAGGGCGACAGCCAGGAGCCACAAGGAGCTGGGCGCCGCCATCTTGGCTGTCACATGACCGCGGTCGCGCGGCGCCAGGAACCGCACTCTCGCCTGGGCGGGGTTAGCCGTGGGCTGCGCGGGTCTCTGTGCTGCCGCGAGGTGGGCGCCTGCGGGACAGTTCCTGGCGACCACGCCCCCGCCAGGGTTCCACGGCCACCACCTCGAATCAAAACGATTGCTAACGTTTATTCAGCGCTTACTGCATACCAGGCACCATGCTTTACATCCTTTCACTGGTTTAATCCTCATAACGCTATACACTTCTTCCCATTTTACAGGTAAGAACACTGAGGCCCTGGGAAGTTGGGTAAGTTGCCAAGATCCCAAAGATAGAAGCAAATTGGTGGGGTCCAAAATCGTTGCTCTTCACCACTGCACCGTACTGCCTTTGGAAGGAAAATGCTCTGTGGAAGGAAGAGAGGAAGAAAGGACTCAGCTTTGTGTTTGAAATGGAAGGGGACACATCATTTCCAGCCAGGGCTAATCATGACAGAGGTGGTATTTGTTCTGGTTCTGGAAGGAAAGATAGGATTTCTTTTTTTTTCATTTTTTTTTAGATGTTGATGGATCTTTATTTTATTCATTTATTTATATGCCGTGCTGAGAACTGAACCCAGAGCCTCACACATACTAGGCAAGCGCTCTACCACTGAGCCACAACCCCAGCCCGGGAAAGATAGGGTTTCAATAGGCAAAAATGAAAGGACTGACATGAGCCCTAGCTCACAAGAGGAGAAAGAGTAGGCGTATTTTCTAGAAATGTCAGGGCTACCAGCCTAACGAGAATGCTGAAGAGTGACGGGGAAATCCACTGCCACTTCCTGGTCTAATCTCAGAGCTAGATTGTTGCAAGAGGCTCTCTCTCATCAACCATTATCCCTTTTCCATCCTCCCCTCTTCAATACATTTTATGTTCTATTTTTTGAAAATATTTATTTATTGTTTTAGTTGTAGGTGGACAGAATATCTTTATTTTATTTTTATGTGGTGCTGAGGATCGAACCCAGTGCCTCACGCATGCTAGGTGAGCACCCTACCACTGCGCCATAACCCCAGCCCTTTATGTTCTATTTTTTGCTGGATCCTCTCTCTTAATCCATTTCACCATCTCAGTTCCCTGCTCTTACCCCCTCCACACCCCAGAAAAACATCAAAAATAGTTTTAAAGCAATTTAGTGAGCCCCTGTCTCAAAATAAAAAAAGCAAAAAAGGGGGCTGGGGCTGGGGCTCAGTGGTACAGCGCTTGCCTCCCATGCATGAGTCACTGGGTTGATCCTCAGCACCACATGAAAAAACAAATAAATAAAATAAAGATACTGCATCCATATACAACTAAAAAATAATTTTAAAAAAAAGCAAAAAAGGATGAGGATGTAGCTTAATGGTAAAGTGCCCCTGGGTTCAAGCCCCAGTAACAAAACAAACAAAACAAAACAAAACAAAAATGGTTTCAATAAAGAATCTGTTAAGTAAATAAGGGTGTTCACTTACAATGGAATATTATGAGGCTGGCTTTATACAGATGAGGTAGACATAGTGACATGAAATTTTTTCTCAATATATTATAAAGGAAAAAACAACTTGTTAGACATGAAGCCCTTCTATCTGGTCCAGTTACAACTAGTAGTTGGTGGTTGAAAATTCCAGTCAAATGCAGAATTATATATTATTACTCAATATATAGTCTTGTTTATCTAAAGAAAAGTAAACATTGTATACTATAAGCATTTTATTTTGAACTTAAGGCCTATAAATGTAAATTCTTTCACCAATCTTTTTAGGTTGAGTTAGGCCTTTTCTATGATTATGGTGCCTCTGACTGAAGCATTTCTTTAAATGCTTTGTTTCTTTTTTT
>PVHX01019709.1:0-33772 GCA_004024805.1 Geosciurus inauris
TCCCGAGCCCTATTTTGTGTTTTATGTAGAGACAGGGTCTCACTGAGTTGCTTAGCACCTCACCATTGCTGAGGCTGGCTTTGAACTCGCGATTCTCCTGTCTCAGCCTCCCAAAGTGCTGGGATTACAGGCATGTGCCACTGCACCCAGCTGCCAATGGACCTTTATATAATGAGATTCCCATGGGGCATGTCACAGGTGGGCAGGCCCAAACAAATACGTGAGCCCTGTTGGTCTGTACACTAGTGCCACGGGAGGCCCCAGACAGGTGGCACCCATGGTGGATCCCTCAGACCACACTCTGAAAACAACATTCAAAGTGTTGCCAGACAGCAAGAGAGGAAGAGGAGGTGGACTGCAGGGAGATACCAAGAGACAGAGACAACACAAGCTGGTGAGGGGAGAGGATGGGGAGATCAGCAAAAGCCTCCTTCCCTAAGTCATCCCAGGTAGCATGACTAGTTACGGGACAAATGAACATCAGGTGCCTCCTGAGATGGTGCCTGGAGAAGGATAGTGTCACTAGTGATATTCCTACCAAACGTATACATCCTGGATATAACAGCAAGGTAAATCAGGAAAACCCAAACAAAGGCATTCTACTAAATAACTTGACTACACTTTAAAAACATCAAGGTCAGGGCTGAGACTATAGCTCAGTGGTAGAGCACTTGCCTAGTACATGTGAGGTACTGGGTTCAATCCTCAGCACCACAGAAGAATAAATAAACAAAATTAAGATACTGTCCATCTACAACAACAACAAAATATATACACACATATATATAAATCAAGGTCAGTAGTCAGAGAGCCAAAAGCTTCCACTTGCACAAAACAAAACAAAAAAGCTCAAGCTCATGTGAACACCCCAAAGACAGGACTGAGTTGAGGATCTCACTTGGCTTCCCAAATACAGGGCATTATCAGGAAGAACTTACCAGGGCTTAGAGTTCAGGGCCTGTAGAGTCCAAAAGTTTATTTCTCTGCTTCACCAAATCATGGTAAAATGCAGCCAATGCTGGCCCAAAGTGGAAAGAAAAAAAGACATCCCTGAAACAAAGATAGTTTCAGTAGCTGCATAAAACTTCCCTAAGTTGGGCATGGTGGCGCAAGCCTGTAATCCCAGCACTTTGGGAGGCTGAGACAGGAGAATCGTGAGTTCAAAACCAGCCTAAGCAATGGCAAGGTGCTAAGAAACTCAGTGAGACCCTGTCTCTACATAAAACACAAAATAGGGCTGGGGATGTGGCTCAGTGGTCTAGTGCCCCTGAGTTCAAGCTCCAGTACCAAAAACAAGATAAAACAAAACAAAAAAACTTCCCCTTCCTTCCCCTTGGCCAGGCCAGCCAACTGCAAATAGCTAATGCCCAAATGTCTCCTGGCTGGCTCACCAGTTTCTCTCAGAGTCCTAGGCTAGAAGGCCTGACTCCAAGGGTTGTACCAAACTATGTCTAGCCATTCACCCCAAAAATCAAACTATGGAGTTAACGGTAAAAAGCAGACAAGGAACTTCAATCAATATGGCCAGATTGGGAAGTCAAAGTGAAATCACACAGCTCAGTCCTCTGGGTTGTTCACATGATTTTCAGTTTTAAATGGAGGAAGGGGAATGAAAGATATGCAGAATTAAACAGTTTTGGTTAAACTGTGGCCTAGATGATCACGATCTCCGTCTGGTTCTGTAAGGAGGTGGCTCAGAAGTCCTTATTACTTGAGGGGACAATCACCATTTTCTTCACAGGATGCAGGATATTTACCTATCAGGCCTGTGATCCTGCAAGGGGCAACTGGGTTCCTATGAGACAACTGCTCCTGGGCTGGGAGTATAGCTCAGTTGGTAGAGTGCTTGCCTCACACACACAAGCCCTGGGTTGAATCCCCAGTACCACACACACACACATACACAAAAAGGCAAAGAGACAACTGCTCCTGCTTAGGAGGCAGTCTCAGGCATGGGTGATGTTTCTGCAAGATTCCCCTCTTTCTGGAAGGTGCAGGGCAGACTGGAGATTTCTAGGCACCACTCCAAGGTTCTGAAACAGGATGCTATAAAAGCTGAAATTCAAATGTCCCTACAGATCCTTCCTCAGTCTTGAAGGAGGACAAGACAGTTTAGGTAATTCAGGGCTAATAAACCTTTTATTACCAGTTTTTAAATGAACACTCCTTAAATGATCAATATGCCTACATGGAGAGCTGAGCAGGCCACAAAGTTCAAGGTAATAAAGAAGACAGATACAAATGAAGGCAGAGATGCCAAGTTTTATACTGCTTTTAGTTCCCCATTGGGCATCTGAAGACCTAAATGAAGAGTCACTGCTGTCAGCAAAAGCAGCTTCTCTACGTTCCTGTCACTATGTGGGGAAGTGGGTCAGGGTGGATGAGGAATTCTTACTCACTCTGTGCCCTTTATAGTTTTTTAATATTGTACTATTTGTACATAACAATTTTTTTTGAAGTAGGCAATTAATCTTTTTTTAGAACCCCATGGGTCTCTGACTTGCAAAATTACTTCTAGGAACTTTCAGATGAGTAAAGGTATATGTCTAAAGTTGTTCCCTGTGGTTCTGTTTATAATAATGACAAACTGGAGGTAACCCAATTATCTGGGAATGAGAGATGGTTTAAATAAGTCATAGCACATCCATGTGCAATGGAATACTCAGTAGCTGTCTAAAAGAGTGAGGCAGATCTGCTTGTGCTGAAATGCAAAGATGTGTGTGTTATAGTTTTAAGTGTAAAAAGTTTAAGTGATAACACCAGGGAAGAGTAGATAAAGGGAGGCTGGATTTGATTACGATACATGCATATGTTAAAATAACACACTAAACACCATTTATATGTACAATATGTAATCAAAAATAAAATATATGCTACAAATATATGTGCATGCACGTGTGTGTGTGTGTGTGTGTGTGAGAGTGTGTGTTTTAAAGACAGAATCTTTCTATACTACCCAGCTGGACTTGAACTTGTGATCTTCCTGCCTCAGCCTCCTAAGTAGATGGGCCTACAGGTGGGTATCACCATGCCCTGCTTAAAATATATTTTTAAATACCACCACCAAGGGTACAGAGGAACCCCTCTAAGTTCCAGTCCATTTGTCATAAGATGCACAACAGAAAGATGGTGTGATGAATTTTCACCAAATCCTACAACCGTGTTTAAGATCACTGGACTCACTATATTTGTGATATTTATATCTGTATCTCTATCTATAATCATATATATTACAGCTATATACCAAAAGACATACACCAAGAGGTTAACAGGGGCTGGGGTTGTGGCTCAGTGGTAGAGCACTTGCCTAGCATGTGTGAGGCACTGGATTCGATTCTCAGCACTGCATATAAATAAATAAGATAAAATAAGGGTCCATCACATCTAAAAAAATATTAAAAAAAAAAAAAAGATGCTAGGTGCAGTGGCACATGCCTCGGGAGGCTGAGACAAGAGGATCACAAGTTCAAAGCCAGCCTCAGCAACAGCAAGGCGCTAAGCAATTCAATGAGACCCTATCTCTAAATAAAATACAAAATAGGGCTGGGGATGTGGCTCAGTAGTTGAGTGCCCCTGAGTTCAATCCCTGGTACTCTCCAAAAAATAAAAGAGATTAGCAGTGGTTATCTTTGGGTGGTAGGGCATTGTGAGTTTTCTCCTGTGTATGGTTTTTTAAAAATCCTCTTTCTCAGCCAGGCATGATGGCACTCACTTATAATCCCAGAAACTCAGGAGCATGAGGCAAAGAATCACAAGTTTGAGGTCAGCCTGGGCAACTTGGTGAGAACTTGTCTCAAAATAAATTTTTTTTCTTTTCTTTTCTTTTTTTCCTGGTATCAGGGATTGAACTCAGGGGTACTCGACCACTGAGCCGCATCCCCAGCCCTATTTTGTGTTTTATGTAGAGACAGGGTCTCACTGAGTTGCTTAGTGCCTCACCGTTGCTGAGGCTGGCTTTGAACTCACGATTCTCCTATCTCAGCTTCCCAAAGTTCTGCGATTACAGGAATGTGCCACCGTGCCCAGCTCTCAAAATAAAATTTTAAAGAAGGGCTAGGAATGCAGCTTAAAAGTAGAGCACCCCTGGGTTCAATCCCTAGTTCTTCCCCCACGACAAAATCCTTTTTCTCTGTATTAAACATGGATGACTTCTGCAATTGGGAAAAGAAAAAATTAATTACATATATATGTAACATACACATGTGTGTGTGTGTATATATATTATATATGTGCATATATATATTATACGCATATACATATTTTTTTCGTACTGGAGATAGAACCCACGGGTGCTTTACCACCGAGCTACATTCCCAGCTCTTTTTACTTTATTTCTCTTTTGAGACAAGGTCTCACTAAATTGCTGAGGCTGGCCTTAAACTTATGATCTGCCTGCCTCAGGCTTGCAAGTCCTTGGGATTACAAGCATGTACTGCCACACTTGATAGTATTCCTTATATTTAAAAGAAAAATATAAGGTTAGGAATGCAGCCACCTAGCATGCACAAGGCCCTGGGTTCGATCTCCAGTGCCTCAAAAAAATTTGAATATCTAATCCTCAATGAGAAAAATGAAGCAGGAGGCATTACAATACTAGACCTTAAATTATACTACAGAGCTATAGTAGCTATAGTAACAAAAACAGCATGGTATTGGCACCAAAACAGACACGAAGACCAATGGTACAGAGCAGAAGACAGAGGCAAACCCACATAAATTTTGTTATCTCATACTAGACAAAGGTGCTTTGAACATATATCGAAGAAAAGCAAGCCTTTTCAACAAATGGTGCTGGGAAAACCATATGAGAAATCCGTATGTGGCAAATGAAATTAGACCCCTATCTCACACCCTGCACAAAACTCAACTCAAAATGGATCAAGGACTAGGAACCCTGCATCTACCAGAAGAAAGAGTAGCCCCAACTCTCCATCATGTCATCTTAGGAACCAAATTCCTCAATAAGACTCCTAAAGCACAAAAAGTAAAATCAAGAATCAATAAATGAAATGGAATCAAAGCTTTTTCATAAGAAAGGAAATAATCAAGAACATGAAGAGAGAGCCTACAAAATGGGAAAAAATCTTTGCCATCTGCACCTCAGATATAGCATTAATCTCCAGTATGTATAAAGAACTCAAAAAATTTAACACCAGCCGGGCGCAGTGTTGCACACCTGTAATCCCAGCACTTAGGCAGGCTGAGACAGAAGAATCGCGATTTCACAAAGCCAGCCTCAGCAACAGCAAGGTGCTAAGCAACTCAGTGAGACCCTGTCTCTACATAAAACACAAAGTAGGGCTGGGGATGTGGCTCAGTGGTCGAGTGCCCCTGAGTTCAATACCCAGTACCAAAAAAAAAAAAAATTAACACCAAAAAAATAAAATAAAAATCCAATCAGTAAATGGACAAAGGAACTGAACAGACACTTCACAGAAGAAAAATTATGATCAGTCAACAAATATATGAAACAGTGTTCAATATCTCTAGTAATTATAGAAATGCAAATTAAAACTACACTGAGATTTCATCTTACTACAATCAGAATGGCAATTATCAAGAATACAAATAACAGCCAGGTGCGGTGGCACATACCTATAATCCCAGTGGCTCAGGATGCTGAGGCAGGAGGATCACGAGTTCAAAGCCAGCCTCCACAAAAGTGAGGCACTAAGCAACTCAGTGAGACCCTGTCTCTAAATAAAATACAAAATAGGGCTGGGGATGTGGCACAGTGGTTGAGTGCCCCTGAGTTCAATCCCCAGTCCCCCCGCCAAAAAAATACAAATAACAATAAATGTCAGGAAGGATGTGGGGAAAAAGGTACACTCATACACTGCTGGTGGGATTGCAAACTGGTGAAACCACTCTGAAAAGCAGTATGGAGATTCTCAGAAAACTTCAAATAGGCCAGGTACAGTGGTGTACGCCCATAATCCCAGTGGCTTGGGAACCTGAGATAGGAGGATTGTGAGTTCAAAAGCAGCCTCAGCAAAAGGGAGGCACTGAGCAACTCAGCAAGACACTGTCTCTAAATAAAATACAAAATAGGGCTGAGGATGTGGCTCAGTGGCTGAGTGCCCCTGAGTTCAATCCCCAGTACCGCCCCCCCAAAAAAAAAGAAAAAGAAAAAGAAAACTTGAAATGGAACTACCATTTGACCCAGTTATCTACTCCTCAGCATATACCCAAAGGATGTAAAATCAGCATACTATAATGACACGGCCACATCAATGCTTATAACAACTCGATTCACAATAGCTAAGCTATGGAACCAGACGCCCTTCAACAGATGAATGGATGAATAAAATGTGGCATATATACCCAAGGGAATATTACTCAGCCATAAAGAAGAATGAAATTATGGCATTTGCCAGTAAATGGATGGAAATGGAGACTATCATGCTAAGTGAAATAAGCCAACCAAAAAAACCAAAGGCCAAGTGTTCTCTCTGATATGTGGATGCTGACTCACAATAAGTAGGGGAGAGTGGGAAGAATAGAGAAGTTCACTGGATTAGACAAAGGGGAATGAGGGGAAGAGAGGGGGATGGGAATAAGAAAGACAGTAGATGAATGAATCAGACATAACTTTCCTATGTTCACATATGAATACATGACCAGTGTAACTCCACATCATGTACAACCACAAGAATGGAAGTTATACTCCATGTACGTGTGATAGGTCAAAACACATTCTACTGTCATGTATAACTAAAGAGAACAAATAGAAAAATTTTTTTAAATGCAAGATATATATATAGCATAAATACAGCAGAAGGTATAAAATTCACTTCAGAGCTCTGGGGAGGTACTCACAGGCAGGCTAAGGCTACATGACTCACAGGGAACAGAGCAATCACAGACTCTGAAAGGCCTGAACCTCTGAGACTAGGAAGTCACCACACCAGCTCCAATATTACTGAGAGAGAAATTCTCACCTGTTTAAGTTACTGTTACTTTGGGTCTCTATTGTATGCATCCAAACCTACACTAAAATGACACAATAACTGCAGCAATCCAAATTACTGAGCACCTACTATGTTCCAGGCACCATGTCTACATGCCTCATCCTTGGCTTTCTAGATTCTTATAAAGAATCTGGGGCTGGGGCTGTAGCTCAGTGGTAGAGCACTTGCCTAGCATGCATGAGGCACTGGGTTCGATCCTCAGCACCACATAAAAATCAATAAAGATATCGTGTCCATCTATAACTAAAAAATATTTTTAAAAAAAATCCAATACAGTAGGTACTATCATGATCCCCATTTAAAAAAATGAGGAAACTGAGGCCCTTGGTAGCTGAGTGCTTTGTCCAAGTTCATTCATTAGGCTTGCAGTTGATGGGATTTGAACACAGGTAGTGGCTCCAGAGCCCTATCATTACCCATGACACCACTCCACCCTTGGGCCATCCCGATGGCCATCTGCTCCTTGACCAGACTTTGGGACTAACAGGTCAGTCTTTTTTTTTTTTTTTTGGTACTGGGGATTGAACTCAGGGGCACTCGACCACTGAGCCACATCCCCGGCCCTGTTTTGTGTTTTATGTAGAGACAGGGTCTCACTGAGTTGCTTAGTGCCTCGCCATAGCTGAGGCTGGCTTTGAACTCATGATTCTCCTGTCTCAGCCTCCCTAAGTGCTGGGATTACAGGCTTGCGCCACCGCGCCCGGCCAGGTCAGTCTTTTATCACAGTGAACAGTGAGTGTTTCTTTCTGAGCAACACGTATTTTCTAACCTCATTGTCTGTGATTACTTATCTCTAAATCCTAGAACCCAGCAGTTCCAGGTCTAACAGAAGTCACCAACCAAGTCCCTAGAGGTACAAGTTTGTACAGAGAAATGAAAACCATTCTAACATGAAAATATTCACGAATCAGGTGAGAGGGGTCCCCAGACATCCCTCCTAGATTCCCCTGTCCCATCCCCACGCACAAGATTACAGGCAAATGTACAGAAAAATACTTGCAGGGCAAAAACCCAGGATTGAGGAAAGGTGGGAACTGGGTATCTGCAGAAAATGCCCTCTAGAGGGAGCTCCTGACAGAGGGCCTGGAGAGCAGCCCAGAGGAATCCTCCAAAGGATGACCGCAGGATCAGCACCTCTGAGAAGGACCTGAAGATCTAAGGGTGAAGCACAGGGCCCACAGGGGACCCTGCAAAGGGACCTCCTGCCAAAGGGACCTTCTTAATGACAGCAAAGGAAGACTAAAGGGATGGGAAGGGTGATCTGAAAAGTCACCCCACAGTCTACCCTCGGTTCACTCCTTGTTCATTCCAAGAATCAGCACACAGCTTCAACTTTAACCCACATTTAACAGATCAGAAAACCAACAAATCTTATTTTTATGATTTTTGTTTTCCAACATGCGCTTGTTCGAATTTTTTGGTTTAGAAAAAAAATCGAACCTTTTTTCAATTACAGAAGAGGAGATTTGAGTTTCCCTTTTTAAGGATGCCTCTTGTCCCTAACAGATGTCTTCCGGGTTGAAACAATGTAAGCAGAGCAGCACCCCCCCCTGCCCCGTGCCAACACGCAGACCCGCTCTGCCAGGTTGCATGGGGCTGGCTCCTCTGCTTCCCCTCAGAAGTGTTTCATGAAGGCCTCGGACCCCCACGTTTCCCCCATGCCCATTCCCCATGCACTTAGGAGAGGCAGGTGGGAGGGCACCTACTTGTAGACGGCGCTGTCCTTCTTGGGGCTGTGCTGCGGCAGGAGGCTGTGGGAGTACTGGTGCACGCCCAGGTCGTACAGCGAGGGAAAGTCCTTGCCACAGAGATGGCAGCGGTAGCTGAGCTCCTCCTGGTGGCTCTTGATGTGTTCCAGAAATGTATCGAGCTTGGGGAACGTCTGGGCGCAGCTTTTGACCACACACTTGTACACCTTGAGGGGAGACTCAGCAATGAGGGGAGGCAGAGGAGGCAGGGGAGCCGCCTCCACTGCCCTGCTGCCTATGACACCAGCCTGGGGCACTGCCGGTGGGCAGCCTGACCACAGTTGCCCCGCTCCCTACTGATGGAGCCCTGGTTTGCTTTGCTTTCGTTTGATCTGATTTGATTTGACTGAGTTTGCAGATTTGAGGACTGCACCCAGGGGTACTCTACCACTGAGCTACACCCACAGCCCTTTTTATTTTTCATTTTGAGGCGAGGTCTTGCTAAGTTGCCCAGTATGGCCTTGAACTTCTGATCCTCCTGCCTCAGCCTCCGGAGTAGCTGGGATTACAGGCGTGGGCCACCGTGCCTAGCTCATGTGGATATTCTTTTGAACTGGCTTTGGAATCAGTCAGTTCTCTCATTAATAAGTAAAATTCTGACTTATGTCCAGGATCTCATCTGTAGGAGAGGGATGTTTCTAGCATTTTGAAAACTACACTTTGATAAGTAGTACGTGCCTCCTTGGGTGCCTACACAATATCACACACTCTTTCTTCCCAATAATATGAACCCTAATTTGCTCAGGGTGACAACATACCTGTTGGAAACACTGGATTCCCCTGGCTTCCTTAAATCTAGTGTCAGCCATGTGACTCCTGTTTTGACAATGATATGTAGGCAGTAGTCTTTGAGGATGGCACCCCTTCCAGAATGAAAAGGCACAAGTTTCCTAAGAGAAATCCTCTCTACTTGCATTTGTCCTGACTGGAGTACAGATGTGATGAACAGAGACACAGTAGCTATTCTGCCACACTGAGGATGCACGCTACCAGCCAAGACAGAAGAAGGCTAGAAGCTAGAAGAATCCTGGTCCATGATGCCATGTCTGACTTGCTGTGCAAGCCCAACTCTACCTACTCACGGCTTCTGATATGATGGAAATTAAACTCTTAACTATTAATCTAATTTTTTATTATTTGCAGCATAACACATTCCTAAATGACAGAGCACATGCACTAGCTCTGAGCAATGAGAGATCTACAGAACCCCTCTAGGAAAGGTTTCCATGGTTGGCTAGCCTGCCTAGCCAGCCTGAGGCCCTGAGTTCAATCCCCAGCACAGCAAAGAATGAAAACCAAACAAGTAAAATTCCATGAAAGAAAAAAAAAAAGGTTTCCATTGTTCACAAATAATACAATGACTGAATTGCTGCCTACAAAGAGTAGCCACCCTTGGGCAAGGCAAGATGAGCCACCCAAAGGACAAGGCCACACCCTTCAATGGCGCAACCAGAGCTGGAAAAACACAGGGCCTTGAAATTTGGTTGAGTCACCTGTCACCCTATCTCAGGCCTCTTGTGACATGAGATGACAAACTTCCCAACTGTTTAAGCCAGATGGATTCAAAGGTCTCTCTGATCTACCCCTAGGGTGACCTAACTCACTCCATCAACACCCTGCTGAGAATCTACCCTAAGGAAAGAGCTGGGCGGACAAGCTACAGAAAATATTGCTCCCAAGTCCTGCCTCTTTCTGGGCAGCATTCTAGACCCTAGCACTGGCCGAGGCTCCTGACGATGGCTGTGGCCACTGCCACCCACAACACACCTACCTGCTCATTCTTGTGCTGGGTCATGTGGGACTTGAGCTGGAAGTAGGTGCTGAACTTGCTGGGGCAGAACTGGCACAGGTAGGAGCTGTCGATGAGGACCACCTGCTTGGGCTCCAGCTTGTCCCCATCGGCCTCACCCGCAGCAGGCAAGGCCTGGGGCTGCGGCGCACCTGACAGGCTGGGGCCCAACCCTGTGGAGGAAGCAGGGAAGGAGGTCACCGAGAAGCCAGCCAGGAGCCACACATTCAGGTGGGACTCAGAACACCTACTGCATGCTCCTCCACGTGTCCCTTGCCCATTGTGACACTGCTGTGGGACATTGGACTCAGGAGCCACAGTCACATCCAGTGGGTATGCACCAGCACAGCCAGGCCACAGCTCACACGCTGCAGGGTGTGGTCACCTGATGCAACAGCAATGTGAGGCCTCCGGCTCCCCTCATGGCCTTCGCATGGGACACTGTCCACCTCTGTGTGCTTGGTCAGAACCCTGCACGCCGCCCCTCGCCCACTCATGCCTCTCCAGGCCCTTGTTCCGATTATAATCATCACTTCATCGGCCTTTCCTCCCTAGACTGTTCCTCACTCTCCAGACGTCAGGGACCTCTGACCTCATCTCGGCAGATCCTCGACCTGGCGCACAGGAGGCTCCACAAATATTTGCTCAGTGGTGAAACCTTTGTGCTAGACACAGCAGGGGTTTTGAAAGCAATGGGAGAAGAGGTCTGTCTCCAAGGAGCTCACAGAACTCTGGGCTTGTTCGAACAGGAAGCATTGAGGGACAATCAGCCCAAAGTGGTCACATGCTGTCACCTGGCAAAAAGCCCCGTTTGGTAGCTGCCATGTGGTTGGCGTTGCTCACCCTCCGTGCTACATGGGAAGGACCTGGGCTGTGGCTCTCCACTGTCCAGTACAGAGACTGCGGGCCACATGTGACAACTGAGAACCCGAAGTGTGACCGGTCCAGATCCAGATGTGCTATGTGAATACACACCACCGCAGGGACTGAGCAAATTTTATCATGTGCATTTACAAACGTGGCATAATGAATCCCACCATTATGTATGATTATAAAGTACCAATCAAAAATTTTTTGGTACCAGGGATTGAACCCAGGGCTGTTTAACCACTGAGCCAGTCCCCAATCCTTTTTATATTTTATTGAGAGACAGGGTCTCACTGAGTTGCTAAGGCTGGCCTTAAACTTGTGATCCTCCTGCCTCAGCCTCCCAAGCCACTGGGATTACAGACATGCACCACCATGCCTGGCAATAAAATTTTTTAAAAAAGTAAATACACATTGGATTTCAAAAATTTAGTATAAGAAGCATACAAAGTATTTCAATATGGCTGGGAGTGCAGCTCAGTGGTAGAGCATTTGCCTAGCATGCACGAGGTCCCGAGTTCAAGTGTCAACACCACAGGAAAAAAAAAAAAAACACACACACACCTCAATAATTTCTTTATGTTACATGTTAAAATGATAATATATTGTACTAAATAAAATATACAATTAATTTTATGTTTTCTAAAGTGATTTTAATGTAGCTACTAGAAAATCTTTAATTATATGTGGTACTCATGTTATACTTCTGTTAGCATCACTCTGAACCTAGTGAGTCCTCAATCCCACTGCAGAAGAAGGAATAAGTCAACACCAGGGACCGAAGTATTAGCTCCAGCATAAGTGACAGCTTCAGTGAATGAGAACCCAATAATGTACGCAGACCCCTGGAGACCACCTGTTCACAGAGATCCTACAGGTCTCTACTCCTAATCAACTAGAGTCACTGCCTGGAATAACATGTTCAAAATGGATTGTGAGGTGGGATCCAATGGAAAAGAAAGACTGGTGGTTAGGGATGTCTGCCATGGGTACAGTACTAAGTGACGCCTCACATATTGTGTATCTGTCATCTTCCCTTTCATCCTATGCTCTCTTTTTTAAAAATATTTTTTAGATGTTGATGGACCTTAATTTTATTCATTTATTTACATGTGGTGCTGAAGATCGAATCCAGTGCCTCACACATGCTGGGCAAGCACTCTACCACTGAGCTACAGCCCCAGCCCCATCCTATGCCCTCTTTCATAGACAAACTAGACTAAAGCCCAGAGAGGTCAAGAAGGTTGCTCAAGGTCACAGAGCTGGCCACAGAGACCCACACAGCTGCAGGAGGGATGGACTGGCAGAGTGGCTTTCCGCATCCACCCACCTGCACTCTCCTCTTCCTCTTGCCTGCTGGGGTCTAAGGCCATGACTTGGACGGTCACAGAGTTGCGAGAAACGGTGCCACCACTGCGCCCTGGAGGCCACACCTTGTGGGTCTGCATGTGCTTCTTGACGTTGGACTTCTGGGCGAAGGCACGGCCACACGCAATGCACTGGAAGGGCTTCTCACCAGTGTGGCTGGGGGGAAACAGGCTCATTAGCTCACTAGCTTCAGCCCAGGGCGTGGCCACCAGGGCCTGAGAGCAGACACAGACGACCCCCACCATGCTGACACCCCAGGGCACATCCTCTAGCTGAGGAAGGCAGACGAGGGGTGGAATAGACTAGAGCTCTGAATTCTGTTACCAGCTGCTGAGCTGACCTGCTCCAGGGCTATCTTATA
Organism: Geosciurus inauris; assembly: GCA_004024805.1. Taxonomy (NCBI): domain Eukaryota; kingdom Metazoa; phylum Chordata; class Mammalia; order Rodentia; family Sciuridae; genus Geosciurus; species Geosciurus inauris. The sequence goes on from PVHX01019709.1 coordinate 13,105, forward strand.
CTGTGACATCAAATATTTCTTAATTGCTCCAGCCCATTAAATGAGGACTTCTGTTATTTGAAGAAAACATCCTAGCTGCCAAAGCACAACACCTCTACCGCTATGTAACATTTTTTTAAATTTTTTTAAGTTATAGATGGACACAATATCTTTATTTTATTTATTTATTTTTATGTGGTGCTGAGGATCGAACCCAGTGCTTCACACATGCGAGGCAAGTGCCCTACCACTGAGCCACAACCCCAGCCCTACTAGTTAACATTTTTTATCAAGCCAGGTGTCATGGCATAGGCCTGTAATCCCAGCGCCTCAGGAGGCTGAAGCAGGAGGATCTAAATTCAAGGCCAGTCTCAGCAATTTAGCAAGGTCCTAAGCAACTCAGTGAGATCCAGTCTTTGAATAAAATACAAAAAGGCTGGTTGCTCTTTGGTTAGCAAAGAGGTTGCTCAGTGGTTAGCATCCCAGTACCCTCCCCCAAAAAACAAACCAAAAACTCACATTTTTCCTCAAATCAACTCACTTTTTAAAAATTTCATTTTTTTAGTTGTCAATAGACCTTTTTATTTTATTCATTTATTTATATGCGGTGCTGAGGATCGAACCTAGTGCCTCACACATGCTAGGCAAGTGCTCTACCACTGAGCCACAACCCCAGCCCCTCAGCTCATTGTTTAAAAGCTTAAAACGATTTTTAAAAGCTTAAAATGATTGTTTAAAGCTTAAAATGATTTTGAAGTGAAGATTCCTATTGTTACCGGATATGGAAGACCATTTGTCATAAACACCAAGTAATCAAAATTGCAATAATTCTAAAACAATGTTAATATCCAGGGCTGTGCTGTTTAATAGGATGAATACCAGTCACATGAGGCTATTTACATATTTAAATTCGTTAAAATAAAACTTTTTCAGTTCAGTTTCACATTGGAAAAACTCCACCACCACATATGGCTAGCAGCTACCCTCATGGACAGCACCAACTGGGCATTTACATCACCACAGGAAGTTCTATTGGAGAACCACAGCATAGACCTGTGGTTCTCAACCAAGGTCGACTTTGCCCTCCAGGAGAGACCGGGCAATGTCTGGAGACATTTTTGGCTGTCAGAGCTGTGGGGTAGGGGGTTACTGGCATCTGATGATTAGACATCACCATGCTGCTGGGCATGGTGGTGCCCACACGTCAGTGATCTAGCAACTCAGGAAGCTAAGGCAGGAGGATCACAAGTGCAAGGCCAACCTCAGCACTTTAGGAAGGCCCTAAGCAACTTAATGAGACCCTGTCTCAAAATAAAAAACAGAAAGGTCTGGGGACATGGCTCAGTGGTTAAATGCCCCTGGGTTCAATCCTTGGTAGTAAAAAAAAAAAAAAAAAAATTAAAGAAGACTAAGTCAAGGATGCTGCTGAACAGTCTCCCAAAGCACAGGTCAGTCACACACAGGAAAGAATGATGTGACTCCAAATCCCTGAAGGCAACAGGAACCATGGTTTAGAAAGAAGTCTTCCCGGCCATGGCTGGAATCTGAAGCAACCTCTCCTCCCCTGCCTGAGAAGAGCAAGCACGTGAGAAATATTAAAGACAGCCTAGCACCAAAGACAGAATTTCTCCATTGATGCTCCAAGGGCTGAAACTGCAAGGGGAATAATCTTCTCATCACATCTTTAGAACCTAATTTTCTTTTTCTTTTTTTTTCTTTTTGTACTTTTTTTTTCTTTTTGAACTCCAGGGGAATTTTAACCCTGAGCTACAGTGGCCGGAATTTTTTTTTATCTTTTTACTTTGAGACAGGGTCTTGCTAAGTTGATGAAGATCATGCTAAATTGCAGAGGCTGACCTTAAATTTGCCACCCTTCTGCCTTGGCCTCCCAAGGTGCTGGGATTAGGCTTGTGCCACTGTGCCTGGCTAGAACTTTTCAACACTTTATCTGTAAAACACCTAAAATCACCTCACGGCCGGGTGCAGTAGTGCACGCCTATAATCCCAGAACTCTGGGAGGCTGAGAAAGGAGGATCGCGAGTTTCAAAGCCAGCCTCAGCAAGGGTGAGGCACTAAGCAGCTCAGTGAGACCCTGGTTCTACATAAAACACAAAATAGGGCTGGGGATGTGGCTCAGTGGTCAAGTGCCCCTAAGTTCAATACCTGGCACCAAAAAAAAAAAAAAAATCACCTCATGGACCGACGTATCTCACTGTTAAACTTTGGATATGTGGTGTCCCCCAAAAGCTCACGTATGAGACAATGCAAGAAAGTTTGGAGTTGAGAGCTGGGCTTGGTGGTGCACGCCTATAATCCCAGCACTTTGGGAGGCTGAGGCAGGAGGATTGCAAGTTCAAAGCCAGCCTCAGCAAAAGTGAGGCACTCAGCAACTCAGTGAGACTCTGTCTCTAAATAAAAAATACAAAAGAGGGCTGAAGATGTGGCTCAGTGGTCGAATGCCTGAGTTCAATCCCTAGTCCCCCCCGCCAAAAATAAAGTTTAGAGGTAAAATAACTGGGTTAGGAGAGCCTTAACATCATCGATGCATTAATGCACTTGAATGGATTAACTAGGTACTGACTGCAGGCAGGTGGGGTGTGGCTGGAGGACGAGGTCACTGGGCGTGCCTCTAGGGTTTATGTTTTGTCCCTGGTGACCAGAGCTCCCCCTGCTTCCTTGTGTGTGTCCTGTGCTGCCCTCCTCCTCCATGCCCTCTGCCAGGATGTCCTGCCTCACCTCAGGGCTCAGCGCAGTGGCATCAGCCATCTGTGGATGGAGACCTCTGAAACTGTGAGCCCCAAATAAACTTTCCCTCCTCTGAAATAGTTCTTGTCAGGTCTATTGGTCACAGTGGCGAAAAAGCTGACAAACACCCACTCTGTGAGAAACTCCCAGCTAGCACACCCCTCCACTCCCCAGAAGAGAACACGGGGGCCCAGACAGGCTGGCATGTTCTTGGGCAGAGGCACCGGCTCACCCTGAGTGGTCTGGCAGGGCATGCAGCCCTGGCCGCCAGCTCTGTGCAGTGCGAGACCGAGGCGGCCTCACAGCCCCTCTCCTTCAAGCACGTCTCCCCGCACCCTCTGCCCACCTTGACTTCCCCCTTCCACTGCTCCTGAGAGTAAAAGGAAAAAACTCCCTGGCCTGGGCTGCAGCCCTGATCACCACAACAGCACAGAGGTGCTGAGGTCACCCCGAGAAGGAGGCTGAGAAAAGAGGCTGGCCCCCTGCACCTTCGGATGTGCTGCTGCAGGTCGAAGTTCTTGGTGAATGACTTGTTGCAGTAGGAGCACTTGAGCTTCTGAGCCTTGGGCTTCCCTGCAGCTGAAAGACAAAGTGTGAGGAGGGGACGGTGAGGCTGGGGGCACCACTGAGGGCACCCATCTCCCTGGACCTGAGGCCACACAGCCCACACCCAGGAAGTCCACATCCACGCACTGGCAGGGCGAGAGGCATGGGGCACTCCTCACGGTGCCCTGGGGAAAACCCAGCACACACTGTGGCTGGAAAGCTGGACAGTACCCTCAAAGGCTCCCCTTCACCCCAGGATAAAAATCCAACCTCTCTCCCATGGCCTCCAGCACCCTGCACCCTCTGATTCCTGTCAACCTTCATCCCTCCATCCGGCTGCAGTGGACTCCTTACTAACCCTGGAAGACCTCAAGTGTGGTCCCATTTCTGCGCCTATGCACCTGTGGGTCCCCTTGCATGGAATGCCTCTTCCTCAGATACCCACAAGGCCGCTTCCTTCTCCTCCCCAGATGAACAGTTGGCATCATTTGGGCAGGGTGCCGGGGGATTGAACTCAGGAGCCCTTAACCACTGAGTTATGTTCCCAGCCTTTTTTCTTTCTTTCTTTTTTTTTGTACCAGGGACTGAACTCAGGGGCCCTCGACCACTGAGCCACATCCCCAGCCCTATTTTATGTTTTATGTAGAGACAGGGTCTCACTGAGTTGCTTATTAGCACCTCGCCGTTGCTGAGGCTGGCTTTGAACTCACGATTCTACTGTCTCAGCCTCCCAAAGCGGTGGCTGTTTTCATTTTTTATTTTGAGACAGGGTCTAGCTGAGTTGCTTAGAGCTTCACTGAATTGCTGAGGCTGGCCTCAAACTTGTGATCCTCCTGCCTCAGCCTCCCCAGACTCGGGATTATAGGTGTGTACCACCACGCCCAGCCAGACTGCATCATTTCCCAGCCTCTCCTCAGGATCTCAACCACAGAGCCTGCTAACCTCCTTCCTGGAGTGACTCACAAATATTTATTTCCTGTCTCTCTCCCAGTAAGCTATGAGTAACTGAGGGCGAAAGGAATTGTGGACCACAATCTAAGACCCCCAAGTGCCTAACGTGGAGCCCGGCACACACAGGCCAACACATTATCTATGGAAGGAAAGAAAAGAGGAAGTGGTGGACTGGAAAGCCCCTGGAAAATTCTCAGTGTCTTTTCCCTCCCTCTGCCTCCTGCTTCTGACACTGTCACCCACCCCGTACTCAGCACCTCCAAAAGGGTAACAGACACTACTACTTGTCTGACAGCCATTCTCTCCTTCCTCCCTCACAAATCCCTTACATAATAGGAACATCAGTGTTCCCAGCTAACGCAGACATTTCCCAGCTTCCTTTCCAGCTAGGTATGGCTATGTGACTAAGTTCTCACCAATTAGATGTAAGCAAAAGTCTCATACAGAACTTCTGAAAGCTGAGAGGTACCCCTTTACCCTTCCTTTCTTCCTCCTTCTTACTGCCTGGAATATGAAATTGATGACTGGAGCTCCAGCAGCCATTTTAGATGATGAGGCACCCTGATAAATGAAGCCATGCTCTGGGGACAAAGGAACAGAAAGACAGAAGATACATGGGTGCCTGGTGACCACGTCACATGATCCCCAGATTGCCTGCTTCTGGTCTTGTTCTACACAGGACAGAAAAGAAATTTTATCATTTTTTAAGTCACTTATTTTAGATTTTCCATTACATGCAACCAAAATTAATCCTAACCATCACAAAAAGGAAGACCAGAACCAAACAGCCTGTGGACAGGCCAAGGAAAGATACCCATGGCAGGCTGGGGGCCCACCTTCCGGGAGTCCACCAGCACCTTTAGCCCGTCTGGTCTTCAGTGTTGGTGGGGAGTCAAAGGTGGCTCCTGTGCCTCCAGTGGCGCTGGTCATAGGGACAGTGGGATTTGGTCCTTTCGGTTTGAATCCCTGTTTGCCAGGGCTGTACACCGGGGGTGTGGGGTACACCGGAGCCTCCACACACTGATTTGGTACCTAGAAAGATAGTACTGTCAGGGAAAGAGCCCTGGGCAGGAGGGGAGCCCAGCCTCACCACCAGCCTCTACCTGGCTCAGGCATCCATCACTCCAAAACCCCTGGGGACTTCACAAAGCCAGCAGGCCAGATGCAGCTGAAGCCAACTGCTTGGGATCAAATCCAGGCTCTGCCACTTACCATCTAAGTGGCCCCTGGGCTTTAATCTCTCTCAGTTTCTTTATCTGTAAAAAGGGGCTCATTACAGCACCCTCTCATGGAATTGTGAGAATTCAACAGTTAACAATTAAGCGCTTAGAACAGAGGCCGGCATACATTAGATACTTGATAAACATGAGCTACTATTATTCCTGTTATGACTGCTTTTTATTTATTTTTTTCTTTTTGGTACTAGGGATTGAAACCAGGGTCACTTCACCACTGAGCCACATCTCCAGTTATTTTTTATTTTTTCATTTTTTATGTTCTATTTCAAGAGACAGCCTTGCTAAATTGCTGTGGCTAGCCTCAAACTTGCAATCCTCCTGCCTCAGCGTCCTGAGCCACTGGGATTACAGACGTGTGCCACCCTACCATACCCAGGTATTGTTGCTCTTGGTGGTAGTTTGCTAGCATGAGAGAACCTGGAAGTCCAAAGGGCCTGTGCCCTCACAGCTAACTACCACCACCAGAGATGTGGCAGGAACAGCTTCCCCTCCACTGGGAACTGATGCTCAAGCCACAGAAAGCTGCTGAATGAATTCAGAGTCACTCATAAACTGAGTTAACTAAGCCCAGATCATGACTGGGACATTGTGAGGGACTCGTTTGCTCATCTTTCATGGGTCCTTCTGGGCTATCCTATCCAAAACGTCACTTCCCATCCGTCTCTGCTTTATTTTTCTCCTTACACTTATCATTATCTGAACTCCTGAGCCAGGAATGGTGGCGCACATCTGTAGTCCCAGCAACTTGGGAGGCTGAGGCCGGAAACTGCAAATTCGAGACCAGCCTCAGCTACTTAGTGAGGCCCTAAGCAACTTAGCAAGACCCTGTCTTGAAATAAAAAATAAAAAGGGCTGGAGACATGGCCCAGTGGTTAAATGCCCTGGGTTCAATCAATTAAAACCACACACTTTACCATCCGTCCTGTCTATGGTCTGCTTCGGTCCGAAGGGCAGGGACTTCTGTCTGCTTCTGCTCCCTCCTCCAACCCCAGGCTTAGAGCCATGCTGGGCACAAGCAGCTATTCAGTAAAGGTCTGCTGCACAAGTGCGTTTACTGAAGTACTCAGCAGGCACCCAGGGCCCTGGCTCACCCTGGAAACGCACCCTCCCTTACCAGCATGGTTCTGAACTTAAGACTAGGTTCTGCCCAGAAGCAGCATCTGCATGAGATTCGGAATGCAGAGGGAGGCACAGAGCTCCTGTCCAGCAGCCATGGTGGGAAACGGGCGGGCTGTGCAAGTCCTGAGCAAAGGAATGGCTGGCCAACTCTTCATGCCCATCCCGATCCACAGACTCCACACCCCGTGGGCTCCTGGCCTCAGGGCACAGCTGCTGGGCTCTGGTTCCCCAGGCTGAGCCCTAACAGCGAGCCTGAAACCCAGTGGTACCCCAACCCTGGTGCTCGCTTCTCCAGCCCTTCCACCAGCTTTGAAGGCACCTAACTTCTTGTATTAAATCTCTGCCAGAAATACACAGTGTGGTTTGTACTTTCTTGATCAACCTCAACCAATACTGCACTCAATAAATACTTGTCACACGCGTGGAATTCACCTATCACTCGAGGCCTTCCTGGGCAATCAGGTGGCTACCACTGGGTCACAACACACCGACTGTACAGTGGCCCCAACTCTTCACCCCTCCCCCGGGTCCATGCCTTTGCAGTGCGACTTTACAGCTCTTCCCATCAAGAAGTGGCACTTACCCTTACCCCTGAATCTAGGCTGGCCTCATCACCTATTTTGGTTGAGAGAAATGACTTGTGTCCTTACAAGTCTGAGCTTAGAGTGGCCTCAAGCATTTGTTTGCATATTCCCCTGCACCGTGGCCATGAGAACCTGCAGGAGGATGAGGGCCACAAAGAGCAGAGTCTCAGACTTGTCCCAGGCCAAGCCATCCTAGGGTAGCTGACAGCCCAGCCAAGATCAGCAGAGGTGCCTAACCGACTAGTGCGAGCATTTGGACATAAACACTGAGGTCCTGCGGATGCTCCTTACACAGCAATAGCTAACTGATACACCTGGCTTATTACAGAATGAAAGAGATACTTATGCTGATAGTTCTGGGGAATCCTCTGCCCAAACGCAACTGCCCTGACTATTCCAACCTGCACCCGAGGAGCTAGTATTTCTGCTACACCCTCTACTTCCTCGGCTGCATTTTCCAGCTGGAGGTGTGATGCTTCCATCAAAGTCCTGCTTTCTCCCATGATGCATCTCCATGAGGGCTAGGGTTGGTCGGGCTTAGTTCCCCACGGTACCCTACCCCTAGCACAATGCCTGGTACACAGCGGGTGCTAAGGAAAGGCCCGTGACCATGACCAGGTCCCCCCTCCAGCCCTCCCCTACCCTGGCTCACCTCCAGCGGCGGGTAGGGCTGCATCCCCAGTGCCTGGATCTCCACGGTCCCACTCCCAGCCATGGGCGCAGCAGCACTGTACACCTCCACCACACCACTGCCACCAGGGTTGGGACGCCCGGGGGGGCCCAGGCTCTGGGGTGGGGGTGGCGGAGGCTGTGGGGGTGGAGCTGGAGGCAGAGGTGGTGGGGGTGGAGGAGGTGGTGGAGGCTGAGTAAGGTAACTGGGCACAGAATGCATGTTCAGACTGCTCTGAAATCAGAAAAGCGAAGCAAAGCATTAGAGCTACTGGCTCTCACCTGCCCAAGCACCGACATGGAAGAACTTCTGCCTGAGCCTCCACAGGGAAAGGAAAGCGACTCACAGGGCAGCTCAGAGGGCTGAGGGGGGACAGGGAAACAAAGCCCCAGAATTCTGAGAGGACATAAGCCTGGTGCTACTATTCTTTTTCTAAGAATATCAGCAAAACCCAGCATGTTGCCGTGGTAAGAAGGGTTTGTCTGCAGGACTGGCTCTTTTTCTTTTTTCTTTTTTGCACTGGAGATTGAACTCAGGGGCACTCGACCACTGAGCCACACCCCCAGCCCTACTTTGTGTTTTATGTAGAGACAGGGTCTCACTGAGTTGCTTAGCGCCTCACCGTTGCTGAGGCTGGTTTAAAACTCATGATCCTCCTGTCTCAGCCTCACAAAGTGCTGGGACTAGAGGCGTGCGCCACCACGCCCAGCAAGACTGGCTCTTGACTGGCATCTGAGAACATGGCTTTGGAACACTCCCTTGGTTGATAAGGCTGCTTTGCTCACCAGTGGCACGGACCACACTGTATCAGTACCAGCTCATCTAGACACTTTGTACCAACAGTGTGGTTTACTGTGAGCATCTCTGCCTAGAATTTGGGTCGTGGTGGCCGGTCACCTATGTGTATTGGAAAATCCGAAAGAGGCATTGTGTATTTACTAATATGGGGTGGGGGGTTAACTCAGGGACACTTTACTACTGAGCTACATCCCAGCCCTTTTTATTTTTAATTTTTTTATATTTTTAAATTTTTTTTTAGTTGTAGATGAACACAATATCTTTATTTATATTTATGTGGTGCTGAGGATCAAACCCGGTACCTCATGCAGGCAAGGCAAGTGCTCTACCACTGAGCTACAATCCCAGCCTTATTTTTTTTTTTTTTAATATTTTTTAGTTGTTGATGGATCTTTATTTTATTCATTTATTATTTTTATGTGGTGCTGAGGATTGAACCCAGTGCCTCACGCATGCTAGGCAAGTGCTCTACCACTGAGCCCCAGCCCCAGCCCCTCCCAGCCTTATTTTTTATTTTGAGACTGTCTTGCTGAGTTTCTTAGGGCCTTGCTAAATTGCTGAAACTGGTCTTGAACTTGTGATCTCCTGCCTCAGCCTCTCAAATTGCTGGGATTACAGGCGTGCGCCACCACACCCAGCTAACAAGGGACACTTTTAAAACAAAAGCAGGAGTCAAAATAGCCAGGCTGTGGCTGTGAAACCCCTGCTAACTGTGGCCGGGGGAGGCTGGCAGGCCCCCTCAGCATAGGGAAGAGCCGGCCAAGACCCCTTTTTTCAACAAGGTACTGAATGCAGGCCTGGTGACAAGACTCCGTGAGACTTGCTAAGCATGTGTAAAGTCCTGGTCCTCAATACTACAAATAAAACACAAAAAACAAAACAAGAAAAAGACTGTGTGAGAACCCAAGGCTTCCTTACCTGCACAGGCGGGGGCCCCTGGGGCATGGGCTGGTCCAGGGACGTGAAGGCTGACATGGCAGACATGAGCACATCATCGCTCACCAAGATGTTCCCCTGCACCAGGGTCTGGATCAGTGGGGACGGGGGCACTGTGATGTACGTGGAGATCTGAACAGCAAGAGAGAGAGAGACAGAAAGGAAGAGAATGTGTGGACATGTCTGAGGCTCTGTAGGGAAGCTGAGGGAACGATGAAAGACCCAGGTTCTGGAGTCCCACAGACCTGGGTTCTACCCCACCTCTGATGCTCCCTATGGTGTGAACCTGGGCACTCTACCTCTCAGAGTCTCCACTCAATCCTCTCTAAAGGAGAATAACTAGGCAGGCATGGTGGTGCACAAGTATAACCCCAGCACTCTGGGAGGCTGAGACAGGCGGATTGCGAGTTCAAAGCCAGCCTCAGCAACGGCGAGGTGCCAAGCAACTCAGTGAGACCCTGTCTCTACATAAAACACAAAATAGGGCTGGGGATGTGGCTCAGTGGTCGAGTGCTCCTGAGTTCAATCCCTGGTACCAAAAAACAAAAAAAAGGGGCTGGGATTGTAGCTCAGCAGTAGAGCACTTGCCTCGCATGCGTGAGGCCCTGGGTTCGATCCTCAGCACCACATACAAAGCAATAAAATAAAGATATTGTGTCCATCTACAACTAAAAAAAATATATTAAAAAATATATATATATATAAAAAAACCAAAAAACCAAAAAAAAATTTCCCGAATCTCCTCACCACCACCTCAGGCACCACCCTGGTCAAGCTACACCGCCCACTGCCTGGCACTGTCAAACAGTTGCCTAATGGGTTTGCTCTCTTGCCTGTCAAAATCTACTCTTGTGGGGCTGGGGCTATGGCTCAGCGGTTGAGCGCTTGCCTCACATACGTGAGGCACTGGGTTCGATCCTCAGCACCACATAAAATAAATAAAGATATAAAAAAATAATAGCACATCATTTAAAAAAAAAAATCTACTCTTGCTCTACAGCAGCTGGAGAGACCTGGTTAAAGTGTAGGTCAGACTACGCCCCGCTTCCGCTCAAAACTTTCCAGCGCTGTCCATCTCACTCAAGGTAAAAACCCCAGCTCACATCACCTGCCAGGCCCCTCCTGCGACCCCTCTCACCCTCTGTCTTACTCACTTTTCCAGTCACTGTCCCTTCCTTGTAGTTCTTGGAATAACCCAGCACACGTCTGCCTCAGGTCTTCGCACCTGCTGATTCCTCCACCTGGAACACTCCTCCCCTCACCTCCTTGAGTGCTCAAATATCACCTTTCCCAAAAGCTCTTTCCTAGGTACCATATGCAATATGGCAAAACCACCCACTCTGTCTTGGCATCCCCTGGATCTGCATTTAAAGCACTGAAAGGAGTACATCGTTATGTATTTGTTTTGTACTATGTATTTCACTCAACTCCACAAGGGCAGTGACCTTGTTTTATCCACTGATGTACCTCCTGGGCCCAGCAGTGCCTGACACACAGTAGGTGCTTGAAAAGATCTGCTAGGACAGGTGTGGTGGTACACGCCTGTAATGCCAGCTACTCGGGCAGCTGAAGCAGGAGGATGGCAGGTTCAGCCTAGGCAACAGCAATACCCATCTTAAAAAAAGAAAGAAAAGACGAAAGAATAAATGAGTGAATGACTACCTGGCGATTGGCAGGAGGTGGGGCCTGCTGGACTGTGGCAGGTGCTGCTGAAGGTGTGTAGATACTGTTCGTGGCCAGAGAGACTGTGGCCAGGGCAGGGGCATTCCCCTGGCACTGTTCCCGCTTGTGGGTCATAAAGGCTGGCAGTGAGTTGAACTGTTTCTTACACTTTCCGCAGAGAAAGACATCTTCATCATCTAAGAGTCATACCCAGGTGCAGGAAGGGACCACAGAGTGATTGAGTAATGGGAAAAAAAGCAAGAATACATCAGGGCATCACAGTGAAGAACAGGAGACTGCAAAACAGAGAACAGCAACTCTGAACAGCATTCGTGACTTGCTTGAATGTGTGTCAAACATCAACCATGTGCTTCCTGGGAGCATTTGAAGCCACACAGGCACCTATAGGAAGAGCCAGCCATGTGCAGCTAGGTAGCAAACAATTAGAAACCAGGAAATAATAAAGTGGGTTCAGTTCAAAGTTGAGAACTTCAGAATCTTTTTTTTTTGGTACCAGGAATTGAACCCAGTGGCACGTAAGCACTAAGCCACATCCCCAGCCCTTGTTTATATTTTATTTAGAGACAGGGTCTCACCAAGTTGCTTAGGGCCTCACTAAGTTGCTGAGCCTGGCTTTGAACTCATGATCCTCCTGTCTCAGCCTGCCAAGCTGCTGGGATTACAGGTGTGCGCCACAGCATCAGCTCAGAATCTTTATCCTGCCTGAATTTATTCCTTTGTCTCCAAATGAGCCAGGTGAGCACACTGTCCCCTGCTGAGCTACTTCGCTTAGAACAATTCATTCTGAAAGGGTCACCTCCTCCAGGAAGTCTTCCCAAAGTCTTCCCAAAGCCCGTGGCCAGAGTTCCCTCCTTTGGGCACACCTCTCACATGATAGCTTTCTCACCACCAGACTATGAGTCCCTTAAAGGAAGGAAATGTGTCTTATTTATCACCACAGCTGGGATATCTCCTGGACACATAGGAGATCCTCAACGGATGTTTGTTGAATAAATGAAAAGTTAATTGAGCCGGGCATGGTGGCGCACACCTGTAATCCTAGCAACTTGGGAGGCTGAGGCCAGAGGATCACAGGTTCAGAGCCAGCCTCAGCAACTTAGCGAGCCTATAAGCAGCATTGTGAAACCCTGTCTCCAGATAAAAAAATAAAACGGGCTAGGGAAGTGGCTCAGTGGTTAAGTATCCCTGGGTTTAATCCTCAGTACCAAAAAAAGAAGAAAGAAGGAAAGAAAAATGAGTGGGAAACAAGGCTTCCTAGTTAAAGAATATACTTCCTAGCCTGCTTTGTAGCTAGGCATGTCATGTGACTGAATTCTGACCCATGACAGTAACGTATATGAAATTTCCCCTTAAAAGGAAAAGGTGAAGCCGGGCGCGGTGGCTCAAGCCTGTAATCCCAGCACTTACGGAGGCTGAAATAGGAGAATCGGAGGCTGAAATAGGAGAATCGTGCGTTCAAAGCCAGCCTCAGCAACGGTGAAGCGCTAAGCAACTCAGTGAGACCCTGTCTCTACATAAAACACAAAATAGGGCTGGGGACGTGGCTCAGTGGTCGAGTGCCCCTGGTCGAGTTCAATCCCCAGTACCAAAAAAAAAAAAAAAAAAAAAGGAAAGAAAAAGGTACGATTTCCACTTCCTTTTCTCTTTCCTTTATGTTGGCTGGGAGGTGGAAATCATAGTGGTAGCTGGGGCCGCCATCCTGGACTGCACGTGAGAGCAGCAGATCCATAGAAAGAAATTACCATACCCACCTCAAATGCCCATGCTTCATACAACAGACAAATAAATTTAATCTTTTTTTTTTCTTAGTACTGGAGATTGAACTCGGGGGCACTTGACCACTGAGCCACATCCCCAGCCCTATTTTGTGTTTTATGTAAAGACAGGGTCTCACTGAGTTGCTTAGCACCTCGCCATTGCTGAGGCTGGCTTTGAACTCACGATTCTCCTGTCTCAGCCTCCCAAAGTGCTGGGATTACAGGCATGCACCACTGTGCCAGGCTATAAATTTAATCTTTTAAAAACCATTAGAAACTTTCCTTTCTTATTTATAACAGTTGAAACTAAGGATTCCCAAGGAATCTTACAAGGTTCCTTTGAAGTAGGACAACTATCCCCATTTAACAGATGTGGAAACTGATGCACAGGGAGATTAATTTACTAGGTTGAGGCCACGGAGCCAGGAACTATGGAAGCAAGGATTCAAACCAGGCCTTTATCCTTTTGTCCCTAGAGTGGTTCCTAAGTCTTAAAAATGTTTGTGGAGGGAATAAATGAACACAGTCTCATATAAGGACTTGCAAAAGAAGAGTTCTGCCCTGTGTCTTAGGGACTTAGTCTTTAAATCAAAAACATTCGTGCTCAGCCTATTCTTTACGGAGAGCTAAGAAATGACTTCCAGAGAAAATGTACAAGCCTGGCCAAGTATCGGGGCTCCTAGGCATTACCATATCATGATATCAGCTCCCCTAAGACACTAAGTAAGCAAGAAAGGGTGTCCTCAGAGCTAAGCAGAGAAAGGCCTGAATGAGTCTAAAGGTCCAGGCCCGGAGGAAGGAGGGTTCAGACTCCTGGGGACATCCTGGGGACCACAGTGACAGTTTACTCCCACATCCCCTCAGGAGCCCCACTTGCTCTTCCACTGATGGGCAGAGCAGATACTCACCCAAGGGCTGGATGGCAGGGGCCGCACTGACATTCTGGCCTGTTGGATCAGGGACTGCTCCTTGGCCATCCAACAGGGACTGGACGGCCAGAACGGTCTGATTGTCCATTCCTGGAAAAGGCAACACGGGCTTTGAGGAAAGCAGGCTCACCACCCTACTGTTTTCACTCTCCCAAGCCAGACCCACAGCAAAACCACCAGGGCAGAGATAGCTGGCAGTGCCCCACAGATGTTCCCTCCTACTGCTCTGTAATAGATCCCAAGATTTGCTGGGTGCAGCGGCGCACACCTGTAATCCCAGTGGTTTGGGAGGCTGAGGCAGGAGGATCTCGAGTTCAAAGCCAGCCTCAGCAAAAGTGAAGCACTAAGCAACTCAGTGAGACCCTGTGTCTAAATAAAATACAAAACAGGGCTGGGGATGTGGCTCAGTGGTCGAGTGCCTGAGTTCAATCCCTGGTACTCCCCACCCCACAAAAAAGGAAAGGAACAAACTATTGATAGACACAACTTGAATCAATCTCCAATTGAAATGAGTGAAAAAAGCAAGTCTCAAAGGCTATATACTCCACAATTCCATTTACATGATATTCCTTTGTGAGTGTGTGCCGGGGGGAGGAGGAGTACTGGGGACTGAACCCAGAGCCTTGCACATGCCAGGCAAGTGCTCTGCCAGTGAGCTACATCCCAGCCCTATAATATTCTTTAAATGACAAAACTTTAGAAACAGATTAGTAGTTGCCAGGTGTCAAGGATGATGTGAAAGGGGTGTGGCTAGAAAAGGACAACACCTGTTAGTGAGACTGTTTTGTGTGGACTGGTAGTGATACACTCTAGTGTTGCAAGATGTTACCATAGGGGAAGACTGGGTATAGGATATAGGGGATCACTCTATCATTTTTTAATTGGTGCATTATAATTATACATAGTGGTGGGATTCAACTGGATGTGATGACACACACCTACAATCTCAGAGACTGTGGAGGCTGAGGGAGGAGGATAGAAAGTTTGAGGCCAGCCTAAACTACTTAGCAAGACCCTGTCTCAAAATAAAAATATATATATATAAGGGCTGGGGATACAGCTCAGCGGTAGAGCACCCCTGGGTTCAATCCCCAGTACCACACACAGACAGACAGAACAAAGCACCACTCCCAAACATGCCTCTAGGGCACCCCTTGATTCTTTCCTCAGCTACAATCCCTCCTCCCATTTCTAGACTTTTGGCAAATCTAGCTACCAAATTTGTCTCAGATCCACTCTTTCTATCCCCTTAGCTGTCCCCTGAACCAGGCCACCAGCAGTTCTCAGCTGACAATCTGGGCAGACTCTTCACTCACCTCCCAGCAGCCACTCTGGCCCCCTCCAGTCTGTTCCGGCAGCGGCCAGGGTGAACTTTATAAAACATACATTAGATTGTGCAGCTCCCCTGCTGAAAACCTTTTCTTAGCTCTACACTGATCCCAAGATAAAGTTCAGAAGCTTCATCAAACCAATAGAAGCCTCATCTCTAGCTGCTCCCCTCCCATGAGAAACCCAAGGGAGAGCTTTGCAAAGGCAGTTCCCACTGCCTGGGTCATTCAGATGACCCTCTCCCTTGGATCTCCAGTCCTGATGCCCTTCCCTCACCCAGCAGGCACAGTGATGTCCTAGGGACTGATTTATCTTTTACTTATTCATTTATTTTTTGGTGCTGGGAATTGAACCCAGAGCTGGTGCATGACTGCTCTACTACAAGCTCTATAGTCCCAGTTGACTTCTCTTTTAATTTCATTATTTAATACACAAACTAATTTTTTTTTTTTTTTGGTACTGGGGATTGAACTCAGGGGCACTCGACCACTGAGCCACATCCCCAGCCCTATTTTGTGTTTTATGTAGAGACAGGGTCTGAGTTGCTTAGCACCTCCCCGTTGCTGAGGCTGGCTTTGAACTTACGATTCTCCTGTCTCAGCCTCCCAAGGTGCTGGGATCAAAGGCTAGCACCACCGGGCCCAGCTACAAACTAATTCTTGTAATAATCATTCTAATAGTGCAAACTAAAGAGAAAGGCCTCATCAATCCTCTTATCCTCCCACACAGAACCCCCGGTGACCCTTACCCTTCACATCCATCACTCCTATTTTCTTCACAGCACAAATGGCCAACTGAGATCTTCTTTAACCTCTTCTAGAATCTTATCATTTCTATAATTGCTTGTTCTATGTCTCTCCCCACCACCACCAAACTGGGGATAGGGTTAGAAGTGTGTCTAGCTTAATGAGAATTTTTTTTTTTGGTACTGGAGATTGAACTCGGGGGTACTCAACCATTGAGTCACATCCCCAGGCCTATTTTGTTTTATGTAGAGACAGGGTCTCACTGAGTTGCTTAGCGCCTCGCCATTGCTGAGGCTGGCTTTGAACTCGCGATTCTCCTGTCTCAGCCTCCCAAAGTGCTGGGATTACAGGTGTGTGCCACCGAGCCGGGCTTCAATAAGAATTCTTGAAATTGAACCCCTCGGCATGGGGAGAGGGTCATCCATCACCGTTCCATAGTGAGAACTCTAAATGTCCAAGAAATAAAGGAAGTGGCCCAGATCTCCAAGGGAGGTGCAGGACTCCAAGCCTCCCTCCCACCGCCAGCTCAATCCATTTCCAGTTTGCACTCTAGCTGTATACTCTTCATTCTAGGGTCTGTATTTCTCCCAAGATCTACTGTGCGCTGGTCCTGAGTAGCGAAGGCCACCCTTCCTCCCTGATGCCCAGCAGGTGCACTTTGAGGCGTGCTCCAAGTTTGCTGTATCCGAAGCCTCCAATTCTCTGAGCCTCCACCCCAGGATCTGAGAGCACCGCATCGTGTGTGGGTCTGAGTTTGTAACGCTCGGTACCCAGCAGGGCACACTCGGTAGAAGCCCAGCGTGGGCGGGCTTGGGTCTGTGAACTCCTAGGCTCCAGGCTGCACGCAGATGGCGCCTCTTTCCCCGTCTGCATGTAAGAGGCTACGTGCCAGCGCGAGGCACCCAGTTCGCACAAGGGAAGGTCCCGAGGTCAGGGCTCCCGCGCCGCGGCCCTCGGCCCAGCACATCCTGCAGAGCAACGGCGCGGCCCCGGCTGTTCCCGCCGGGAAAACCCTCCCGCGCCGGCCCGGGGCCCAGGAGACTGGAGCTGTTCCGGGGTCGAGGCCCCCTCCCCGCTGGACCAGCTCTCGGCAGCTGTTCCGGGATCGGTGCCCCACGCCCGGCCTCGGCTCCCCCGGCTGTTCCGGCCCCGCTGCGCCCTCCCCGCCGGGCCGCGGCTCCCGCGGCTGTTCTCGCCTGCGCCCCTCCCGCCCCGCGGCTGTTCCGGGCCCGGCGCCCTCCGCCCCGAGGCCGCCGCGCGCCCTGGGCCCGGCGCTGCGAGGGCGCGGCGGGAGGGGGCGCAGCGCGGAACAGCCGCCTCCCCGGGCCCCGTAGCTGCTCACCCTCCAGGGCCTCGAAGATCGCCTGCGCCATCTTGGAGCCGCCGCTGCCGCCGCCGCCGCCGCCGTGGGAGACGAAGCGGGGCTACGCGAGCATTGTGGGAGCGGCGGCGGCTGCGGCGGGGTTGGGGCCGCCAGGGGGCGCCTGGGAGCCGCCGCCGAGCCCCCAGCCCCGGCAACCCTGCCACTGCTGGCGAGACCCCCCCATCCCAGGGCTCTGGCCGTCCCACCCAGGGGGCCAGTCTCCGGGGCTTGGAGGCCCCTATCCCCTCCTCCCTGGAGCCTCCGAGTCTTCAGGAACCTCTGTGCGCCGCGCACACGGGACCTTCCCGCCCTGTTATCTGAACCACATCCCCACTCACCAGACCCGACCCCCCAACTGTGACACCCCCGGCTCCGCCGCTCGGACCCTGCTCCCATCCCAACTCTGCAGCGTCGGCTCACGCAGACCGCTGGGCTCGGTCCCAAGGAGTCCCACAAAGCCCAGCTGAGCCACCCAGGGTGCATCCCTCCTCGCAGACTCCCCTCCCGCGGAAGCCCCCATCTTTGCCCACTGGCAGCCACCGGTCTCTCCTCGTGTAACTTCCCAACACTGCCTGGTCTTAATCCCCTACCGCCTCAGATTCCTCCATGGCTGTTGACCCCCCATTTCTGGCTTTCCAGGGCCTCATTTTCCCGTCATACGAACCTTCCATCCCTGCTTCTCGGGACGCTCATTTTCTTTTTCCTTTTTTGAAACAGAGTCTTGCTGGATTGCTGAGGGTATCCCTAAATTCCTCGGCCTGGCCTCAAACTTGAGATCCTCCTGCCTCAGCCTCCTGGTTAGCTGGGATCATAGGCAGCGTGCACCACCGCACCCTGCTGGGGACCCTATTTCTGACACACAAACCCCCCTCAGTCACTCCCAGCCCAGACACGCCGCCGAGGTCCAGTCAGGTTTCACAGGGACTCTCCACCTTCCTCTCTCTGTATCTCCTTCCCCCCACCCCCACACACCCCTCTTTCATACAACCAAATTCTTCTTTAGCTATAAAAATTCACTGATCCTTTCCAATGGAGGAGTGGGAGAAGACAGACATTCAATCTTAGAAGTTATGTTTTCAAATTTTTTGACGGTACTAAGGATTGAACCTAGGGGCTCAGTGCTTGCTGGGGAAGTGCTCCACTCTGTGCTGTGCTGAGGTACATCCCCAGCCCATCTACTTTGATTCTCTGGACCCCCAAACCACTAAATACAGATCCCCTAAGGGTAGGAGGAGGTAGCTCAGTGGTAGAGCACTTGTACAGTATGTGTGAAGCCCTGGGTTCAATGCCCAGCACCGAAATAAATAAATAAATAAATCCTAAAAGTTAAACAATATTCATTCAAAGCTCCCCTTATGGAGAGAAGCTGAGCCACCACACCTGGCCCCTCTGCCTTTCTTTTATTTTTTTTTAATAATTAAAAAAAAATTTAGCTGTTCTGATCACTTGCTTCACAGACCCTCTCTGCCTATTCATCACCCCAAGACCAATGAACTCCCCATCTTGCCCTGACTCACCCTGTCCCCCTACTACTCCTACCACTATCCTCTTCCATTCCACCTTGCACATGAGCCCTGAGCAGATATTCCCCACAGAAAACCTCCTCTTCTAGCCTCTATACCTGGCTCCTTTCCTGGGAAACTTGGAGACCCAGGGCCTACCTGTTGCTTCTCTGGTAGGAGTAAGAGCAGGGTTCCCTCTTTCCAGACTTTAACATCCCAACTAATCCACTGGCCTCAGATTCTCATCTCTGCCCTGCACGAGTTTCTCAGTATAAGTTTATTATTATTCAAGTAATAATATATTCACATTCATTTAAAAATTTTTTGGGCATCTACTATGTGCTGCACTGTTCTAAATGCTGGGGACACAGTCATGAAGAAAAAGACAAAAATCCTTGCCTTCATGGAATCATAGTCTAGCGGGCGAGATAGGCCATAAACAAGAAAAAGAGAGATGTTCCATGACTTTAATTTTTTCTGGAGAAAGGGAGGCTGTTTTAATTAGGTCAGGAAGGGCCTCTCTGAGCACATGGACATGAGAGATGAACTGGAGTCAGCTATGTGAAGAAGGAACAAGAGAGGCAGAGGGGGCGCTGGGGCTGCAGCTCAGTGGTAGAGTGCTCACCTGGCACGCATGAGGTACTGGGTTTCATCCTCAGCACCACATAAAAATACATAGGCCGGGCGTGGTGGCGCACACCTGTAATCCCAGCACTTTGGGAGGTTGAGACAGGAGAATCACGAGTTCAAAGCCAGCCTCAGCAACGGCGAAGCGCTAAGCAACTCAGTGAGACCCTGTCTCTCCATAAAACACAAAATAGGGCTGGGGATGAGGCTCAGTGGTCGAGTGCCCCTGAATTCGATCCCTGGTACCAAGAAAGAAAGAGAAAGGAAGGAAGGGAGGGAGGGAGGGAGGAAAGAAAGAAAGAAAGAAAAGACAGAGGGGCCAGGTGCAGTGGCTCAGGCCTGCTGTAATCCCAGCTACTTGGACACTGAGGACAGAGGATCAAAAGGTCAAGGTCAGCCAGGGCAATTTAGCGAGCCATTGTCTCAAAATAAAAATAAAAAATAAAAAATGCTGGGGATGTGGCTCAATGGTAGTGCACCCCTGGATTCAATCCCCATTACTGCAAAAAAATAAAAATAGAAATAAATAAAAAGATTCCATTTACACAAATCAACACAAACCATGGTGGTTTTCCATGTTATTTCCCAACATGCACGTGCATGTAGTATATTTTGATCACAGTATATTTTTATCAGCTCTGCAGGCCATTTGCACACGCTGTTTTCTTTTCCTGAAATGCTGTTTTCCTACCTTCATCAGAACAAAGGGAGCATGCCTTCTTGCCTCCTCTGACAAGCTCTCCCTGACCTCCAGGATGGCATCAAACCCTCCTTTGCCATTTTAGGTTCTCCCAGTGCCTGGTAGAAACCCTATTATGTGATAGTCTGCTATTGGCAGTTCTGTGTTTCTCCACTCTTTCCATGGGGAATCCTCTGTTAAAGGGGTGTGGTAAAGGGGGGGCACCACATCCTACTTGTGTAAGAGTGGTCCACTTCACCTTTTGAATATAGCTGTGCTTTCTCTGAGTCTTGTTTTTATTTTTTTTAATATTTATTTATTTTTTTAGTTGTAGGTGGACAGAATATCTTTATTTTATTTTTATGTGGTGCTGAGGATCGAACCCAGTGCCTCACGCATGCTAGGCGAGCACGCTACCACTGCGCCATAACCCCAGCCCTGAGTCTTATTTTTATAGTATTTTTTTATTTTTATTTTTATTTTTTAG